>JAYESA010000003.1:175513718-175721518 GCA_036927795.1 Iris macrosiphon | reverse complement strand
ATACAATAGGACTGTAGGCTTTCCTACAGTCCTATATATATACTATATGACTATAGAATTTGTCTACAGTCATGTGGGTTTGTAGTCCGACTGTTGGCACTGTCAGATTTTTTGAAACCCTAAGTTTAATTTTTATGGTTCATCAGTTCGTATATCAACCCTAAATTAGTTCTAAACTAATTTATCTAACTATTTTAAACATTAGTAAGGATTCATGACAATTAAATCAAATTTACACATACATAAAATCTAATCCTAATGGAAGAAGAATATTGGATACATACATAGATTTTTAAAAAATGTTTGGGTGACATTGCTTGGAATTGGAGGAGTTGGAGAGAAAGGGGGGATGAATTTTGAATAAGGAAAGAGAAAGAGGTTTGGAAATTTGAAGAGGATAGAAATTTTTAATGAAAGATTTGGGGGGGGGGGGGGGGGGGCTATTCTAAGTAAATTTTATAATGTCCTCAGTAAAAAAATTATAGAAATCTGGACTGTTTTGAAGTAATGGACTGTTCTAAACAAAATTTGATGTACCTTTAGAATTAGCCTTTAATTAATATCAGGAGGAGAATTATAGAGCTCAGAGGTTTGAAATCGTTTTGTACATAAAATATGCTAAGTACAATTTTTTATAATCTTTTCAAACATCAAACAATCAATCAATAGATAGAAGTACAATTAATACAATGAAATTTGCTTACATTTCCAAACATTTGTGATTTGTCCAACTCCTCCCACTCGTATCAACTCAACAAAAGCATTCCAAGCAAACAATTAACAAACACACAAAATTGCCAAGTACCTCTTGGCAGTGATCGATGGTGATCTTGATCGTTCGTGCGCGCGTTACATCGACGGGCGTTGCGGCGGTGCCATTGCATGGACTTTCGAATGCGACGTTGTCGACCTGCTGAAGCCCGGGGGCGGGGCGGAGCAGCTCCCATTATTCGAGTCGAGGGGGAGAGAGACCATCTCGTTAATGCTGTGTCGACGTCCCTCCTCGATGTCGTATTTGTCGGCGGTCCTCACCTCCTGCGCCAGCGAGCACGGGCCGCAAAAGAGCCACTGGAAGTAGTCGGTGAGGAAGCTAGGCCGCCCGAAGAAGCAGAACTCGCTCCCCGCCGGGAGGTGGAACCCCTCCCTCATCTTGATCCTCCAGTATCCACCGTACAGGAACCCGACCCACGAGAGGATCGCTCCGGTCGCGACGAGCACGACCTTTAGCCCGTCCCCCTCGACCTTGGCCGCGGTTATCAGGAACACCACGAACGGACTCACCACCGCGATGAAGAAGGTCACCATGTGCATGTTCCTGCTGCCGAACCCGAGCCTGCTCATGTTGCGCCCGAACACGCAGAACATGCAGAAAAAGGAAGTCAAGCATACGTTGGTGTCGTCGCAGCAGTCGAAAGGGCCTCCGTCCCACTCGGGGCTCGCGACCACTGCGCCTCCGCTGCAGAATCTCCGCTGCCTCCTGCTGCATTCCTCCTCCGCTGCTGCGGCGGCGGCAGCCTGCGCTTCATGGTTAATCTCTTCCACGGTCTTGTTACTCTTCAGCGGTCCCTTGACGGTGTAGATGGACGCTGCGACTGGAGCCAGGATGGTGACGAGCACCCAGAAGCCGAGCATGCCGCTCGGGCGGTTGTGGCGGTTGTAGGCCCAGTAGAGGCCGCACATTACGTACTGGCCGACCCAGGTGAGGTTGATGAGGAAGATGACGACGATGAGGTGCTTCCTGTCGCGGGGCTCGGGGGTCTTGCCGCTGCAGTACACGCTCCTCACCTTCTCCTGGTCCTCGGGACGCCACCGGACCACGTGCACCAGGTGGTAGAACACCTCCGGGTGCGTGAACAGGCACCATAAGGTGAACAACGCGTTGAGGATTTGGTTCACTGCTTCCGTCCACTTCTTCTGCGCTCGCTCCCCTCGACCACCGCTCCGGCCGTCAGGAGCACCATCAGGACCAGGCCGACGACGACAGGGATCAGCCAGAGGAAGAGGGCTAGGTTCATGGGCTTCTGCAGCCACTTTGCAAACCGTAGTACGAACCTCGATGACGGCGCCGCCCGGCTGGTGTCCTCATTGTGGCCCGGCTCCGATGGCATGGACTCGATGGTCGGACCGGTTTCGTGATTGGATCCGCGCCCAGGCATGTTCACGTTCGTTTCTTGCCGAGGAGCCAAGCCACAATATTCGTAATATATCAAGTTGGGAGTATAGATAGAGTAGAGAATTAAGACTTGATGATATTCAAATGAAATGGCCAGTAGGAAGCTATATATATAAATGGGAAAGATGAAGATCAAACTAGAGAAACAGAAATTCAACTATAGTAGACTGCTTTGAAAAGATATGGTCACCTATATTGACTTTCAAAGAGAATAGAGGAACCGCGTCATACATTTATTCATTATTGCTGAGTGCTTTTTTGAGTCGCTCTCCATAAAATTTTAGAAACTCCACCGTCTTTCGCACAATTTCAATAAACATTGATACCGTAAATACAATTTTCTCCTCTCTATAAGAGATGGTGGTGGTGGTGGTGAATAAGTTAAGAGGGTTGTTCCTAAAACTTAATCATTGAGTGGTTGGAGAAGTTTCTTCTCGTAGCAAAGAAACAAGCCCCTTGTCTTCCATTATGGGAATAATAATGCTCTACAAAAATATATGTATTTAGTGAAGGCTATATTCACCTTCGGTCTGTCGCTAAAAAATAATAGTAATTACTTGACGACAGAAAATGGACGTCGAGAAATCCAATGTGGCTATCCAGCGTTGCCATGTAGTCGTCATATCCGACTAATAGTCAACGACCCAATAATGGTTTATTAGCGACTACCTGATATCTGTTATGCGATGTCACTCTGTAGGTGACGAACTAGCGACTAAACAACAATGTGTATTCAAAAACGATTGTCAACACACTAGCGACAAACTTTTGTTGCTTTCATCGACGGATTTTGACGAGTTGGCCACACAATAGCAACATACCTATGATGACTATCACGTTCCGATTCTACAAAATCGATAAATCACCACCGAACGTGATGTCGTAAAGTCTAAGTTGTGATTATACAAAGCATATTCGTGTGAAGCTTAATATATCACAAATTTCATAGAGCTAACAACATAATTACACCGAGAAATTAAACAACATATAGCACAGGAAAAAAAAATCATTAATAATGTACATCTATTACATAGGTTCTTATTACAAGTAAAGAGTGTCGTACTGGTTTACAACTTGAGCGACAAAATGAGATACACAATTACATACATCATATCACTTTACTAGAAATAAAAGATACATGCATCTTTAGCAGGAACCTTTAGACTAAAATTTGGAGAGGCTTCAAGGTGCAGCTGGAGAAGTTTCAAAAGATATATTTACGAGCTTCGGTTAATGGACAAGACGGACCTTCAACTCATCCTTACGTCGTCTTGGTTAGCATAACCTAGAAATGTGGATCAGCATATTTAAAATGCACTGGTGAGGACAAATTAACACAACTCACTAAATCAACATGATATTCATATGAAGCAACCAATATTGTTAGGTGATCTTTCTTTCTTTTCTTATTTCAATTTATAGAGGATGTGATAGAAAACGTAACAACATAGTAATGTGTATCACTGAATTGATGATTCTTACCCACGACCAACTTATCTTCACTGCACAGATCTTACCATGTTCTTTCCTATGAACTAGACATTGTTAGCTCAACAGTTTAAATATAAAATGGTCATTAGCACCACAATCCATCATGAACTATAGCATGGTTAGACGACAATCCTTTTAGTATGGGTAGCGAGCGCCATTGAAAGTTTTCGAATCATCAAGTGCTAGTTTATCAGCACAACTATCCCCGTCCCTCCTAGGCCGAATCGGTCCTAGTGTCCTGGCGGCCGTTCGAGGAACCAAAATTCTTGTGCACAAGTTGTTTGTTACTATAAAAATGCCTAGGAAACTAAGTTAATAAACATATCATGCAAGACAACATAATTTGAATGTAACTACACAACATATTCTCATTGTATAGTCTACATGCCTCGAGCTATCACTCGTAACCCATAGTACCAGTTGCAACAATTATAAATGAATCAATTTTATCTACAACATCAACATGGTATATATATTTATTTATGACAAGCAAGCAATGTTATGACCATTCCATGTTTCTATGTGGCATGCAACAAATATTCAAAATTACTCTCTGAATTCTTTTTACTAAGCTATTGTTGATCGAATGATGTAACAAGAGAGTCATTTTGTTAATGTGTGAAGACAATGAGAGAATAATATGATCAAAATCACTCATTGTTGGAGAATTGCCAAGAGAAAGAGATCTCCAACGCTACGCTCAAGCTTCATCTACGTAACGACCTGCATTTGCACCAACAGAAGATCAATACCTTCTCTTCTAATCTTTCTCCCAAAATTTGATATGAATGCGTAAATCGATGAAAGAAAATAATAAAATCAATCGAAAATATCCACAAAAATGTATTCATAAATTCAATAGTGAAAGCATCAGCAAAACGACAATGAAAATGACAACGAAAACGAACAATGAAAAGGTCCGAGGAAGTGACTCTTATATAAAGTTCTTTCTTAATACATGATCCACTGCATATGGGTTCTGTTTTCGAAGAGCCAATCCAAATAAAAGAAGTGTCTTAATTTAGTCTATCCTGGTCAACCGATACTGATAGAATCTCTGACATAGTACCCACGAATGGGATGCGTGGCACTACAATGATTCTCTGTGACGGAATAGTGACGTACCTGTGACGATTTTATGAACAATTGGAATTTATATATATGGAAAGGAAATAAACAAATAAGGCCACCTTAGTAGTTACAAGTATAGCAAAGATGCTATAATAGCATAAGTACCTTAATAGGATAAAAGTAATATATGTATAATAGATTAATTATAGGAATGAGAAGATGTATATAAATTAATTATAGGAAACCTCGACTGAGAAGGGAATTTTTTTTTTTTTTTACTATTATGTACTATATATAAAAATATATACATATATAGATGTCACGTTCCAGTTCCAAAGTATGTAGGACCAAAACATGACTGTACTAGCTAGTATAGATACGAAGGCTACTCCACTATATATATGGAACCTACGAATGCATGTTAGAAATATTATCTTTTACTTACTGAAAAATTTAAGAATACAAAAAATAAAATTAACAGATGTTACCGGGCCTCTGGGGAAGTCGTGCACGAAGCACTGCCCAAAGAGTTTATTCGGGATCTGTGTGCAGACGTTCCCGAAGCTCCTAGTGGTAAAACCCCCGCACTACCGGTATCTCGTTGCCGCACACGACTTGGAGAGAACGACCAGGACTTAGCTCTGCCCAGAGCTTGTAGACGATGAGAATTTGACAGAGTGTTGGCAGAGGTTTGCAGTAAACAAAATTTTTTCTGATTCCATTTGCAAAGAACACAGATGTATATATAAACCAGTTGTGTAACGGTCTGAATTAATTTACGATTAATTCAGCCGTTACACAGGAGTATTAAACGAATGAACCTGGACACAGAAAAAAAATGGTTCAAATTCGTAACGTTCAGAAATAAATTCCAACGTTCAGAAAAAATAAATGAAAAAGAAGAAGAGGGGCAAAAAGTATTTTAGGGTCCCAGCCCGAAGAGGAAATCGGATCGGCATTCGGCGTCCGCAGATGTGGGCGCGTACCCGCACCCGTTACGCCGAACCGAACCGAACCGAGCCGGGCCGGGCGGCGGCGGCGGCGCGCGCGTGTGGCCCAAGGGGTTCCCCACACAACAACTTAATAGAGCAAAGGAGAGAAACTAATATATGTACACAAGAAGGCTTTGGTGCATCCGATGTGGGACTAAAGAAAGAAAGAGGAATTGAACTTTTGCAAGAAAACAAAACTAAAACCAATAATGCATACTTACGTTGTATATGAACTCCAGCTCATAAGATATACCAACATGTCACATAAATATACAATTGACCTCATGTCACGCCCCAATCTCCCGCAAGCTCAATAGTCCCCGCTGAACGTAAATCACCACGTTTACAGCTCTCCCGCAGGACTATCGTTCTCATCGGGACGTGATGCCGTACGAGCCTGGAGTTGCGCTCGTACAAGGCGATGTTGTCAAACACCAAATGTTATCATTGAAACAACCAAGTTACAGCGGAAGTCAAGTATTGTGTACCAAGCACACAATCAGAGTAATACGCAGCGAAGCTCACGATAGGGTCAAATGAAATGCCTCATCGAAGACAAGGCCACGAAGGCGATGCCACGAAGGCGATGAAATGCTCTTGCTCTTTTCTCTAGCCCACAAAGGTACTTACAGTTCATACATCATGTCTCGTATATCCAAGCAGCGCCACTACGCCTGCGTACCTGAAATAATGCCCACAAACGTGGGTCAGTACACAACCGTACTGGTGAGCGGGGTAACCCACTCGCCTAAGCCGACACTAAGCAAAATAGTGAATGCAAACAGTTATATGGTGATCTTTCTAGTTGAATCCTAGATTCATTTCATGGCATAGGGATGACATGTTAAAGAAAGCTGTAAAGCAGTTTAAGCATGCAAGCACTCAACTCAGACCAAACGACAAGCCATATATAAGCAACTCGAGGGAAACTAGCATGCAAACCGTCCTGCTCAAGTCCAAGCAACACGATAACATGTCGAACCATCAACCAAGCCTCAATATCCATTCTCAACCAACACTTACAATCCAAATCTCACAGTGCACACTCTTGCCGAGGCAAGGTGGCCGCGCCTACACGAAAGACAAACCAACAAAAGAAAAGCAAGCCAACACTATACTATATGAAGTTACTGGCCAAGCCATAAAGGACTTTGATCGGACTGATCAAATGCGGTTCTCCTCGAAATAGCGCTAAGTAGCTAACCCACCTGGATCGATTCCAACCGCTGGCACCGTGCCCAAGACGCGTTACCCACTTGTCTCCTCCATGGCCGAACGGTCCCGGTGCCCCGGAGTACCCGTTCGAGGAGACCAAACCCTGTGCAATACAGGTTGTCCGTGACTATGCAGACACCAAGTAGGTATGACGAGAGGATCGAACATTCTCGCCCCACCAAGCGATCCTAGACTCGTTCCGCCAATAATCCAACCAACACATCCATAACCATTCTTCCAACATATAGCCCAAGGCACCATTCACAAGTTATTCCCATAGGCACAATGCCTCTTCTCAACACAGTATTTCCAATGGTGCAACACCCATGCTCAAAGCTAACCCATGGCACAATGCCGTTTCAGTGGCACAATGCCCCATTCGTGGCACGATGCCCCATCAAGCGGCACAACACCCTCGCCGATGCAGTTGTTCGGTTTTGAACCATAACTGCTCGCTTTGCAAGACAAAGTGACCAAGTGATACCCGTGCACGGATGCACGCTCGCTCGCCCAAATCTCCGATATTCTCAACGTCTCAAAGAATCATTCCAACTGTCCAAGCATAATCCCAATCATCCAACCAACTGCCTCAAATGCAATAATCCAACTCTAGCTCCAACTATCCAACGCACAAACCAAATCAAGCCACAATCCTACCAAGCCAATGGCGTACACTCTATGCACGCCTCAGTGTAGTGATTCTCAATGTTTCAGCCCAAGTGTTCAAGCCTTTTACGTGTTTTCCATATTATTAGACATGAAGGAGTAGAGGAGAAGGAAAAGAGCCCACTCACAATGATTGATCCCGTTAGGCATCCTGTCCTGCCGATACGACCAATCCCTTGAACCCGTGGTCCGATGCAAGCGCGATCTACTCAACTGGTATGACCGTGCGAGCAGGCCGTGCTCTACAAATCATCCGACCGATCGGACTAAGGAAGATGGCATTATTATTCCAACTCAGCTATCTCAGTACTGCTCTGAACGAACACCTGATTTCCATCGAACCCGCTAGCCATCTGCACATGAAACAACTCAATCAATACTTATTCCCAAAATCCAACAAATCAAATGGAACCAGCATTTGTTTCATTCAATCCGACTCAGCGTAACGCTCCGAGCGGTTGCGGGGCGTTACACAATATACCACTTAGAATCAGGTTCGTCCACGAACCGTGCTGGTACTCATTCCTATCACATGCCGTTTGTCCAATTCCATGGATCTGCTCTATGCAACTCACATATTCACGATTCTAACTCAACATCTCGCACTGCTGAATGCTCGTACAAATTCTATATTCCCATATCCTCCTTGCAGCTCAATACGAATTCTTCGTATCGCTTAGTTTTGGATCGATACACATATTTAAGGCGTCCCTAAAATACATGCATTTCAGCCGAGCTTTGCGATAGCAAATTTGAACAAGTTACAAGGGTATCTTTATGTTCGAGGCATCCATTTGCTTCACTCCCAAATCGAACCAATCCTGATTTTCATTCCAACATGTTCGCTTGAGCACTATTCTCAATATGATGATTCACTACCAGAAAAAGTCAAATTAGCGACGTCTAAAAACGTCGCTAAATAACAATAAATCGTCGCTAATTAGGTTTAGCGACGTAATTAGCGACGTTCTGAAGCAGTCGGAAAACACCAAGTCGCTAAAACAAAAAACGTCGCTAAACGTCGCTATACCGACATTTTTTAGCGACTTTAATGTGTCGCTGAATTTAGCGACGTTTTGCGACGCCAAGTCACTAAAAAGCGACGTTCATTAAAGTCGCTAAACGTCGCTGATTAGCGACGTCAATCGCGACGTTACACCGACGTCTTTAATGACCTGGCTATACTTGCCATGTCAGCAATTGGCGACGCTTAGCGACGACTTTAGCGACGTCATTAGCGACGAACTTAGCGACGTTTTACAGAGTCGCTGATTAGCGACGTAATTAGCGACGTAAATTAACGTCGCTAAGCGTCGCTACACGTCGCTAATAACGTCGCTAATTAAAAAAAAAAAAAAAAAATTTCCAGAATCAAATATTGGTGATTCCCTGCAGTTTTACAGCATCTTCATCATACACACCAACATGATTCAATCTAGTTAACTATATAATCCAATTAAATTAAAAACCATAAGAAGTATCAATCCAATTAAATGTGGATAACTATACAATCCAATTAAATTAACTAAAAAATTCAAGACCACAAGAAGCATCATACATCATGTCTATTGTTGAAGTACCAATAATTCATAAATAATAATAAAAATAACTAGACTACTACGGATCTGCAGGAGGCTGACCAGCGGCGCGCTTCAAGGAGAAGGCAGTGACGTCGGTGGAATCGACACCGATGTCGATGGAGAAGGCAGTGACGTCGGTGGCGGCCGTGCCCGCTCCAAGTCTGCGAGTCGCTGGTTGTAAGAATCCAGGGTAGATAACAGCCTCGTACTGCTATCACCCATTGAATCCTGCATCCTCGTCAGGTTCTCGCCCATCGATAGCTGTGACGCATGCATCCTCGTCAGCTTCTCGCCCATCGATAGCTGTGACGCCTGCAGCTCCATGATGTTGCGATCATTGGAGGCTCTAATATCATTTGTCAATTCTCGTAGCTCCGTCATGCTGCGGTCGAGCATATCCAATCGTGCGATAAGCATCGGATCGTCCGCCTGCGGCTGGGACCGGGACTGGTCCTCCATACTTCGCAGCAAGTCGTCACGGAGAGACGCAATCTGACGGTCAACGGCCTCCTGGACGGCCTCCTGGACTCTGGCCGACGACTGCGAGGGCTGCGACTGCGAGGGGTGTGTGGAATGCACAGCTGTCGGGGAGGCCCTAGATGACTGCGTCGCAACCAGGGCGCCATAGGAGCCCGTACCGTAGTACGTACCCCTCTGGAGACCACCAGCTGCGGTCACCCACAGGTCGTCCGCCGACGGAGATGGACCGGGCTGCGACGAAGCACCAGCCTCTCCAGGTGTAGGTGCACTAGCAGTCGCCCGCTCACGAAGCCTAAGATACTCGGCCTAGAAAAGGTTTGGAAACTCAATAATTGCCTAAGTTATATTAAAATAAACACAAAGTAAAGTAATACTTACATAGGTCTGTGAGGCCCTCTCATCAATGAGATTTCCGTCCTTGCGATGGGTGGCCAAGAAGACGGTCACCATGTTTGCATCCTCACCCTTCTGTACCTGTTAAAAATATATTTTTTATTACTAAACTTAAATATTATTTCCAAGTACCATTTTATGGTACTTATATTAAAATAATATATTTTAAAAGAAAAAACATACCAAACGACGGAAATGTTCCGTCATCGGAATCGAGCCACCACACCACTTGGCAGCATTCTGCCTAGCCGCCTTGGCCTTCTTAGACCTTTCCTTGTAGCTCGGATCGTCGAATCTAGCCCTCATCGCAGTCCACTGCTCAGGCGTGATCCAACCTTGGATCGGTTTTCCAGCATGATCACGAGCCTTCTGGTCATCCAGAGCATCTCGGATAAGCTTGGCGGCAACGGTAGGAAAGAGCCGCTCGATCAACTCGGCCCGGTGCGGAGGATAAAAATACGTTTGCTACAATAAATAATTCATTAAGTTAGCATCACGAATATGCATAAATTAGAGGATTTATTTAATATACTTTTACCTGGAAGTGCGCAAACCAGAACGCCTTCCTCTCCTCCGGAGCCTCAGAGTAGTTGATCCAAGGGCCACCGTAGTTGTTCCTCAGAAATTGGCCCAGGCGTCTCTGAACCGACGATGGACGATATCTATACAGAAATAATAATTTAGATTACTGAAAAAGTCAATATACGATGAATAAAGAGAAACACAAATATATACTAAACCATCTAATTGACTTACTTTGTACCGTCGGCCCAAATCTCTGTCCTCGTCTCCTCCGGTGGTGCGCATGGAGGATCTTGCTGATGCTGGGACAACGTCGGCACGACCTCCTCTACATGCTCATCAGTCTCCATGGTTCCGTCAGCAGGAGGAACGCTGGACGAGGGAGTACTATCACGAGTACTATCACGCCTGGAACTACTCGTCCCAGGAGTGATGCCACGCAACGTCGTCGCAGTCGGAGATATGGCTGCTCGATATACTGGAGTACTGGGCGACGATGATCCGGAACCAACAGTAGGCAGTACCGGAGTGGCACTCTGTCTACCTCGGGACCTGCCGAATCCTCCGCGTCGTCCTGTCATATCTGATAACAACATATGATGAATATAGAGAAACACAAATATATACTACATTCTACAGTCAAAATGTGATACATATCTCAAAGCATTATACAGTCAAAATATAATACATATATTCGTTAATGTCAAAATGTGATACATATCTCAAAGCATTATACAGTCAAAATATAATACATATATTCGTTAATGTCAAAATGTGATACATATCTCAAAGCATTTTACAGTCCAAATATAGTTACATTCTACATGGAATATTTTATATTTTTAATCATCTTCAGAAAATTCATCTTGTTCGCCTTCCTCGTCCTGCTCTTCCTCTTCCTCGTCTTCACTTTCATCTACTTCGTCCTCTTCGGATAATTCTACATCTTCTACATTATTACTCGTGTAATGAGTAACTTCCGTTGAGTCCACATCTACAATATTTGTTACAAGAGGTAGATCGTCCTCCTGATAAGCTATTTCGTCAATGTCAAAGGTATTTCTAGCTTTAGTCTTGCATACTGCCCACCAATCCGACCTCGCTGTCCCCCGTCTAGGATAAGTTGTGAAGTACACGAGCTGAGCCTGACTTGATAGGACAAATGGTTCGTAGCCTTGATATCTACGCTTGTAGTTTATATCCACAAGGCCATGCTTGTCAATTTTCCAACCTTGATCTTGAATCGGATCGAACCATTCACACCTGAATAGCACGATATTAGCAGGTTCTGGGCCATAATTATATGTCAACTCCACAATCTCTCGTAAGATGCCAAAAAAATCATTGCCCGGATTGACGTCTTTGTAGTTTGTAGATTTGATACACAAACCACTGTTTTTCGTGGAATCAAGATCCAGAAAGCTGTCTCTGATAGGAGCATTTGTTGACTTGAACCTGAACCCATTCACACAGAAACTTGGCCATATTTTTACGGCAGTAATTGGTCCCTTGGCTAGAGTCCTAATAGATTCAGTCTCGGATGATATTAGACGATCGACCTAAATACCAAAGTAGCGATGGTAAGTTATTTGTTTTACAAGTGCAGAAATAAAAAGTAATTACCAAGTATCTTACATATGCGCTCAACCAAGAAGGAAAATGGTATCTCATTTCTTGTTCTACTTCTTCGTCTGTTATGTAGGGTCTAACCGACCTTAACTCATCATTATATGTGCTGAAAAACAATGATGCAACTGCTAATTAGTAGCATAATAGTATCTTATACTATTACATTGAGATGATGTAAACGTGGACGTATTAATTACTTACCCCTCTAGCTTCTCCACTTCATCCTCGTCGCAATTGAGTAATATATATAATTGAGCAGCCCTTAGCTCATCGTCATTCAAATATCTCTTCTTCATTTTTCCCGAAGGCTTTCCGGATGCATTGAATACTTTGAGTATTGCATCATTAGATTCCTTATATGCGTCGTCGTTTCTGGGAGCTTTATTCCTATTAGTAGCAACATGCGATTTGAAATACGTCGAGCAAAAGTTTGTAATCTCCTCGAGAACATAAGCTTCACAAATAGATCCTTCAACCCGTGCCTTATTTTTCACCTTTCTCTTTAGGTGATTCAGATGACGCTCGAAGGGGTACATCCACCGATAACCGACAGGACCACCAACACGTGCCTCATAGGAAAGATGAATTGGCAAATGCTCCATAGAGTCGAAGAATCCTGGAGGAAACACCTTCTCGAGCTTACATAGTGTTACCGCAATGTCCCTCTCTTGCTTTTCTAGACGATCGACGAGTAACTTAGTACAACAAAGATCTCTGAAGAATATGCTCAGCTCTGTCAATGGGTCCCAAACGACCTGCGGTAAGAATTCCCGAAATGCAATCGGAATTAACCTCTCCATGAATACATGACAATCGTGGCTCTTCATACCTACTAGTTTGTTCTCCTTGAGGTCGACGCATCTTCTCAAGTTCGACACGTACCCGTCTGGAAACTTTAGACCCTGAATCCACCTACAAAGTCTACCTTTATCCTCTTTATCCAGTGAGAAAACTGACTTAGGTTGCTTTAACTTTCCATTCCCCTCCTCTATCAGATGCAATGCAGGACGTCTACATATGTCTTCTAAGTCCAACTTGGCCTTCGGATTATCTTTCGTCTTCCCCTTTACATCCATTACAGTATTAATTATGTTATCAAACACATTCTTCTCGATATGCATGACATCAAGGTTATGTCTGATCAGATTGGTGCTCCAATATGGCAGATCCCAGAATATACTCCTCTTTGTCCAGTTATGGGTGCGACCAAATCCGTCACACTTGTACCCCTTAGCAGGCTCTTCGATAGCACTTGGTAAATATTTTACCTCTTCCCATATCGTGCATCCGGGCCACCTTGGAGGTGGATTGGCCTTCTCCACAACTCCCGCACGAAAAGCATTCCGATTCCTCCGGTACGGATGATCCTTCGGCAAAAATTGTCGATGACAATCGAAGAAGCACGGTTTGCCTCCGTGTTTCAAACGGAAAGCCTGAGAACGGTCCATGCAATACGGACATGAGAGACGACCATGGGTGCTCCATCCCGATAACATTCCATAGACCGGAAAGTCGTTGATGGTCCACATAAGTGCTGCCCTCATCTGAAAATTCTGCTTTCTAGAAACATCGTACGTGTTGGCACCTACTTCCCACAGCTGATTCAACTCATCTATCAAAGGCTGTAAGTACACATCGATGTTCCTCTTCGGATTGTTCGGACCCGGGATAATAACGGTTAGGAACATATACGGAGTCTTCATGCACATCCAAGGCGGTAGATTGTACGGAGTGACGATCACAGGCCAACACGAATACTGGGAGCCCGAAAGTCCGAATGGGGTAAAACCGTCAGAGCAGAGCCCCAATCTGACATTACGCGCTTCCTCGGCAAAATGTGGATACTCTCGATCAAAGTGCTTCCATGCTTCTCCATCGGATGGATGATCCAATACTCCTTCGATCTGTTTTCGCCTGTGCCAACTCATGTTTTCTGCAGTCTCCTTAACCATAAACAACCGCTGCAACCGCGGCGTCAAAGGCAAGTAGTGCATCGAATCGGTAGGCTTCCTTGCACCGACAGACTTTCCTCTAACAGTGGCCTTGTAGCGATCAGCACCACAGAATCTACACGCATCTTCATCCTTGTCGTCTTTGTAGTACAACATGCACCCATTGCGACATGCATCGATTTTCTCGTATCCCATCCAAAGCGATCTCACCATCCTCTTAGATCGATAGAAGTCTTTAGGCAACTTTGCACCCTCGGGCAAGATCTCTATAATCAAATCAAGCAGTCGATTATAGCATTCTTGCGACATGTTAAAATCGGACTTGATGCTCAATAATCTTGTAACCACCTCCAACGGTGAATGGTCCTCACAACCAGGATATAGTGGAGTCCTTGCATTCTCAAGCAACTCCATAAACTTTGCAGCATCGGCATTCGGTGCCTCCTCAGCTGCATCATAATTGTCTGGATTGAAACTAGGTCCTGCCGCATCATAATTGTCAGGATTGAAACTAGGCCCCGCCGCATCATAATTGTCAGGATTGAAACTAGGCCCCGCCGCATCATAAACCATGTTCACCAACCCGTCGTCGTAAGCATCGTGGTCTTGGACATCCATATACGGCTCCACATAGGGCTCCGACTCTGATGCTAGAGATACAAGTTCTCCGTGCGCGGTCCACTGATAGTAATTCGGCGTAAAGCCCTTCGAGTATAAATGATATGTAACTTCCACTTCTGGATGATATTTCCTGTTGCGACATCTCACACATGGACACTTAATTTTGGTACCGTCCATGTACTGAGGGAACGCCTTGGCGAACTGCAGGAACTGCTGTACACCCTCAATGAATTCATCCCGCACACCGCACATGTCATCAGGATGACGGTTGTACATCCACGAACGATGACGCAGATAGTAATTCATATCCATTTCTAGATACTTCTGCAAAATTGACAGTATGTATCATATAAATTATTACATGCAAAATTAACTTCTGTGTCTGTGTCAGTGTCCGTTATTGGAAAAGCAGTATATATATATATATATATATATATATATATATATATATATATATATATATATATATATATATATATATATATAACATTACCCAAATAATATCTTAATACCACTTTACTACTATACCTTAACCCACTTCTGTGTCAGTGTCCGGATTTTAGTGTAGTAGGCTCCAGCCGAAGCCAATAAGTTTCTTGAGATGCATGTCCTTAATGATGCATGCTGCGATGATATCTTTGCTCCATTAGAGGCTCTTCATACTGCTAGCTAGTGATTTCAGTAAGTGTTGAAATTAATCCTTTATTTATTTAAGCTGATTTGTAAGTTTCGTTTAGCTAATTCAACTGTTATAGTCATATTATTTAGACCATTAGGCACTTCTTGAAACTGGCAGTAGGGTGAGGAACTGAGATACATAACTCCGCAGTACTTTGCTTTCGGCAATTAACCCCTATATATATTGGGAGTGGAACGAGGAAGTAGCTAGAGCTCAAAATTCTTGGGGCACAATTAAGGACGGTTGCTTAGATCATACACTTCCTGGTCGAATAATTGGCGTTCTAATTAATTTGATCACATGATCAGTTGTTGTACGAATATTCAGGAATTAGTTCTAATTTGTTCACCCAATGTACGTAGTCATGACATATGAACATGGATTCAATAATAGCCATCATTTTTCCCCTCCTCCATTGGACCAATGAATAGTAACCACAAAATCAAACAATTAGTATGTATGTATATATATATATATATATATATATATATATATATATATATATATATATATATATATATATATATATATATATATTGCAAAAGTGCAAATAAATACACTTATGTTCTTTCTTTCTTATTCATCGATCCATATTATTTATTTATTTTATACTTGAAAGAAGAAATTAAAATCTGATCGCACATGCATGAACATTGTCAAAAAACCTAACCCTAACCCTAACCCTAACCCCATGTCAAAAAATCTAACCCTAACCCTAACCCTAACCCCATGTCAAAAAACCTAACCCTAACCCTAACCCTAGGTCCAGATCAGTGTCTGTGTCAGTGTGTGTATGTGCCGTGTCTGTGTCTGTGTCAGTGTCAGTGTGTGTGTCGTGTTTGTGTCAATGTCACATGTGTCCTGTGAGAGAGAGAGAGAGAGAGAGAGAGAGAGAGAGTATACCTTGCCGGAGTAGTCGCGGTCGACGGAGCTGGGGAGGGGGGGAGGGGGGGGAATATGTTTTCGAATCGAAATTTCAACTGACGGAGAAAAAGGAAACCGACCCCTAATTAACCAAATTTTAGCGACGTTTAGCGACGTCAAATAAAAATGTCGCTAAATTAAATATTTGCGACGTAAAGGACGTCGCTAAACACGTTGCTAAATATTTTGAGTTTAAATGTCGCTATATACGTCGCTAAACGTCGCTAAATTAGACATATTAGCGACGTTTAGCGACCTTAATTGAACTTATAGCGACTTATCTTTTAAAATCGTATTAAAAGTCGCTAAACGTCGCTAACTGTCGCCATTTAGCGACGTCTAGCGACGTGTTTATAATGAGTCGCTAATTTATGTATTATTAGCGACGTTTCTTTAGACGTCGCTAAAATACGTCGCTAATCCCGCTTTTTCTAGTAGTGATTTTCCACCGACTCAATCAGTTCTTGTTCCAACTTAATCCATCCAACTATTTCTGAATCCACACTAGCAACATCTCCAAATATATCTCATGCACCGAACGATCATCACAACTGATACTACCCCATCTAGGCGACTTACCCAAATATCAACTTTGCTTTCATCAGCTCAGTCCAACACCTCTTCCTCAATCTCAATACCTCGCTGGGTGAACATCTATATTGAGGTTCGTGTGATCCACAAAGATCTCGCCGCCACGCCAAAGGGATAGTGTCGCCACGATTTCAACGTGGACACACTCGCCACAATTCCTAGGTTGCGCATGGAATAGTTCTTCGCGCTGCTTCCACTGCCTCGAAGCATAGGATATCACCTTCGCCTTCCGAATGAGCACGCTTCCCAGACTAAGTTTCGAGACATCTTGTAAATCTGAAGCACGTCTGTCCCTTCCAGTATTCGCAAAGATTTGATTTGAACGAGCCGCCACAGTCGTCCATTCATATAAATGCTATTCCCTTCCAGAGCACGATGAGTCAGAGGCGATGCCATCTACAAAAATCTGTGACTCTGAATCTCATCAGTTGACTAGGCTACTTCACCATCGCTTCGATCTTCTGGCTGCATCTTCAGCTGAAGACTATCCCAAGGGTCTCTCAAATCCAACACTCAGTCAATAAGCCAAATTACATTGCTCACATCTGCCCTCGACGCATTCCCAAATACGCCGCCTCAAGGGTCGTTCTATGGGTCTACCATATTCAATCTCTGATCTGGCGGGCAAGTCGCTAGGGTCAGCTGTCCCGAAGCTACGCTCGATAATTATAATCATCACGATGGACAGTTATTATGAACCATGCTATAACTCATCTGCAAATCCGAATCAAAATCTAACCATTCCATCCGAGCGAACTTCCGAATCCGAGAACTCATGCACTAACTCTGCTGATCTGTCAACCAATGCTGCTTAACCACCTAAAGTCTTGCTATCTATCCGAGCCACAGTTTGAGAACTGCGCTCGTTGAAACCGTCTTCCATCAATCCGTCGTTTCTGCCCTGAATCCATCAAATTTCCGAATTGCCATATTCGTCTTCTCGCACCACCACTGTAATGATTTCTGAAACTCAAGACTTGCTCCAATTCTTATCCCTTTGCCGCATTCTACAATGCACGTCCAACTTGCTCAAATAACACAGTGATTTGTTCCGACGTTGCTCCCACGTTTAGCTATCTTCAAAAGTCTGTCCGCCACAAATTCTTGCCTTTAGTTGTTGCCTCAATCCGTCCACGTCTTCCGGAGGATCCGTCTACCATTGTTGCAATATCTTGCCCAAAATTCTACTTCGCTAAACCTGAGTCGACTTCTCGAGCAGCAATATCCAAAATCCTTCCAGTCCGTTCAAGTCCATCGCATTGTCCCTCCAAGACAAGATCGTGTTTCATTGCTCAACCAACAGCTCAAATGTGTTGCCCAAAATCATAGTCCGTGCTCGCTATCCTTCAATTAACCAATCGCTTCGCTCAAGCCTCACCCATCTGTTTGTTCCTCATGCTCAACTCAATATTCACTTGCTCCATTTTCATTCTTTCCAACTCAACCAACGTGCACCAACCAAATTATATTTCCAAATATCCGAGTCCGTTCAGGCAATTTCCATAGATGTCCAACCAAAATATTTCCAATGCCTTGCTCACAATGTGGTATCCCATATACCACTCCGAATCGAGTCGCTACTCGCATTACGATTTTCTTGTACTGGATCCAAGATCCGTCCGAACCATCTAAAATATGTGATTATGCCTTTTCCAATCCGAGTTTGACACAAAACTCAGGCAACGCTTGAATTATCCAACTATTTCTCAACCCGTCTGATACCTTCTCAACACGAGCAATCGTGCAATGATTGTCTTCCAAATAGTCCAACCCAATATCCAACGGTTTCACACTTTTGTTGTACGAGCAACTCGTACCAACTTATCCATATATTCCCGAGCCAAACTCAAACCTGCTCAACCGATGCGCCACAGCCAAAATTCTAACTTCTATCCAACACAATCGCTAGACGAGCAACTCGTGTAAGGATTCATTCTTATCGAATGTTTCTACTCAAAATATGCCGCATAACCAAATCTCGTATGCCAACCAACTGATCCACTGAGGCAATCAGAAACTCCCAGAACGACGAGCCAAGCCAACCCAACGACAGCTCTCAACTTGTTGCACAAATGCAACAACGCCACCCAACTTGCTGCACGAATGCAACAACGCCTAACGAGGCTAAGCGATCCTACAAAAACCAACGAAAGCAACACAACCAATAACAACATGCAGCCACAACCAGCAATAATATAGACTTATTGCATGAAACATCCAATGCGGCACTGAGTAGAGTCGAGCTAGACGACACGCGGAAGCTATTTAGAGTTTGTGATGAAGCGAAGGACCAAGTCCGAGAAAATGAACCAGGCGCTCTGATACCAATTTGTCATGCCCCAATCTCCCGCAAGCTCAATAGTCCCCGCTGAACGTGAATCACCACGTTTATAGCTCTCCCGCAAGACTATCGTTCTCATCGGGACGTGATGCCGTACGAGCCTGGAGTTGCGCTCGTACAAGGCGATGTTGTCAAACACCAAATGTTATCATTGAAACAACCAAGTTGCAGCGGAAGTCAAGTATTGTGTACCAAGCACACAATCAGAGTAATACGCAGCGAAGCTCACGATAGGGTCAAATGAAATGCCTCATCGAAGACAAGGCCACGAAGGCGATGCCACGAAGGCGATGAAATGCTCTTGCTCTTTTCTCTAGCCCACAAAGGTACTTACAGTTCATACATCATGTCTCGTATATCCAAGCAGCGCCACTACGCCTGCGTACCTGAAATAATGTCCACAAACGTGGGTCAGTACACAACCGTACTGGTGAGCGGGGTAACCCACTCGCCTAAACCGACACTAAGCAAAATAGTGAATGCAAACAGTTATATGGTGATCTTTCTAGTTGAATCCTAGATTCATTTCATGGCATAGGGATGCCATGTTAAGGAAAGCTGTAAAGCAGTTTAAGCATGCAAGCACTCAACTCAGACCAAACGACAAGCCATATATAAGCAACTCGAGGGAAACTAGCATGCAAACCGTCCTGCTCAAGTCCAAGCAACACGATAACATGTCGAACCATCAACCAAGCCTCAATATCCATTCTCAACCAACACTTACAATCCAAATCTCACAGTGCACACTCTTGCCGAGGCAAGGTGGCCGCGCCTACACGAAAGACAAACCAACAAAAGAAAAGCAAGCCAACACTATACTATATGAAGTTACTGGCCAAGCCATAAAGGACTTTGATCGGACTGATCAAATGCGGTTCTCCTCGAAATAGCGCTAAGTAGCTAACCCACCTGGATCGATTCCAACCGCTGGCACCGCGCCCAAGACGCGTTACCCACTTGTCTCCTCCATGGCCGAACGGTCCCGGTGCCCCGGAGTACCCGTTCGAGGAGACCAAACCCTGTGCAATACAGGTTGTCCGTGACTATGCAGACACCAAGTAGGTATGACGAGAGGATCGAACATTCTCGTCCCACCAAGCGATCCTAGACTCGTTCCGCCAATAATCCAACCAACACATCCATAACCATTCTTCCAACATATAGCCCAAGGCACCATTCACAAGTTATTCCCATAGGCACAATGCCTCTTCTCAACACAGTATTTCCAATGGTGCAACACCCATGCTCAAAGCTAACCCATGGCACAATGCCGTTTCAGTGGCACAATGCCCCATTCGTGGCACGATGCCCCATCAAGCGGCACAACACCCTCGCCGATGCAGTTGTTCGGTTTTGAACCATAACTGCTCGCTTTGCAAGACAAAGCGACCAAGTGATACCCGTGCACGGATGCACGCTCGCTCGCCCAAATCTCCGATATTCTCAACGTCTCAAAGAATCATTCCAACTGTCCAAGCATAATCCCAATCATCCAACCAACTGCCTCAAATGCAATAATCCAACTCTAGCTCCAACTATCCAACGCACAAACCAAATCAAGCCACAATCCTACCAAGCCAATGGCGTACACTCTATGCACGCCTCAGTGTAGTGATTCTCAATGTTTCAGCCCAAGTGTTCAAGCCTTTTACGTGTTTTCCATATTATTAGACATGAAGGAGTAGAGGAGAAGGGAAAGAGCCCACTCACAATGATTGATCCCGTTAGGCATCCTGTCCTGCCGATACGACCAATCCCTTGAACCCGTGGTCCGATGCAAGCGCGATCTACTCAACTGGTATGACCGTGCGAGCAGGCCGTGCTCTACAAATCATCCGACCGATCGGACTAAGGAAGATGGCATTATCATTCCAACTCAGCTATCTCAGTACTGCTCTGAACGAACACCTGATTTCCATCGAACCCGCTAGCCATCTGCACATGAAACAACTCAATCAATACTTATTCCCAAAATCCAACAAATCAAATGGAACCAGCATTTGTTTCATTCAATCCGACTCAGCGTAACGCTCCGAGCGGTTGCGGGGCGTTACACCTCATCCACATAATAAAGATAAATAACTAGGTAAGTAACAAATATATATATATATATATATATATATATATATATATATATATATATATATATATATATATATATATATAATCCAGTAGAACTGATAAATCCACAACTAAAAGGCTATAAAAAAAATAAAAGTAGAAAATAGTCCAATCTCACAATGAAAATCTCACAATAAAAAGAAAGGAAATAGACCAACTAGGATAATCCATTTGAAATAAATCAAGGGAACTCAGAAGTCAAGACCTCCTCGTTTGCTAAGGCAGAATCTGGTCCAGGTCCGTACACTTGTGGATATCCCGATCCAAGTCTGAAAGAAAACCAAGTCCTCGTAGGGACGTAGCAAGATACAAACAACATGCAAATATAAACTAAAAATAAATATACAAATGATGTTTCTAACCTTCTATGTACACAATTTGAAGACGTTCGCATGTACGAACGTGCGTAGGCTAAAATAGAAATCCAACACGTGCAACCTTTATATAGTTTAATTTAAAATTTTCGGTGCTAAATAAGTTGCAAAAGAATAATCATCACATGACAAAACAATAGTAGTTGAATACATTAAAAATGAATTAGAATGCAAAACAATAATAGTTGAATATATTAAAAATGTAGATGTGTTAAAAAAAAAAAAAAAAAAAGGCACTCAGCAATAATGAACAAATGAATCACGCGGCTCCTCTCTTCTCTTTGAAAGTCAATATAGGTGACCATTTCTTCTCCAAGCAGTCAGTTAGCGGTCTACTATAGTTGAATCTCTCTTTTTCTAGTTTGATGTCTACCTTCCTCGCCCTAGCTAACACCCATTTCATGTGAATATCAACGAGTCTTAATTCTCTACTCTGTCTACTCCCATGCAACTTGATATTTACGAATTAAAATTGTAGCTTGGCTCCTCGGAAAGAAACGAACGTGAACATGCTGGGCGCGGATCCAACCACGAAACCGGTCCGACCATCGAGTCCATGCCAACCGGGCCACAATGGCGACACCAGCCGGGCGGCGCCGTCGAGGTTCGTACTACGGTTCGTAAAGTGGCTGCAGAAGCCCATGAACCTGGCCCTCTTCCTCTGGCTGATCCCTGTCGTCGCCGGCCTGGTCCTGATGGTGCTCCTGACGGCCGGAGCGGTGGTCGAGGGGAGCGAGCGCAGGAAGAAGTGGACGGAAGCAGTGAACCAAATCCCCAACGCGTTGTTCACCGTAGGGTGTCTGTTCACGCATCCGGAGGTGTTCTACCACCTGGTGCGCGTGGTCCGGTGGCGTCCCGAGGACCAGGAGAAGGCGAGGAGCGTGTACTGCAGTGGCAAGACCCCCGAGCCCCGCGACAGGAAGCACCTCTTCGTCGTCGTCGTCCCCCTCATCAACCTCACCTGGGTCGGCCAGTCGTAATGTGCGGCCTCTACTGGGGCTACAAGCGCCACAACAGCCCGAGCGGCATGCTCGGCTTCTGGGTGCTCGTCACCATCCTGGCCCCAGTCGCAGCGTCGATATACACCGTCAAGGGACCGCCGAAGAGTCGTAACAAGACCGAGGAAGATCAGATTAATGAAGCGCAGGCAACCGCAGCCGCAGCAACGGAGGAGGAGGAATGCAGCGCAGGTTCTGCAGCGGAGGCGTAGTGGTCGGGCGCAACATGAGCAGACTCGGGTTCGGCTGTTGGTGATAATCTTGTTAGTTGGTTTAGATTGTTAGTTTGTTTAGATTGATAAGTTATTTTGTTTGTTGAAACAACTTTGATATATTATTTCTTTTAGTCTATCTCTTTACATCAAATGTTCAACTATATATAGCTACCATTTCATTCAATAAAAAATCACCAAGTCTATTCATCATCCACAACCTCTTTACTGGACTATTTTACTACATTTTGTATCAGAGCCCGGGTTGAGGAACAGAGAAGCTATGGAGTCGTCGAAGATCATATTCCAATATCCAATGCTCACGAAGAGCAAATATGGAGCATGGGCGATCAAGATAAATGTGTATATGTAAGCACAAGGAGTATGAGACGCCATTGCACCTATCGACCCGAAGGTGACAGTTGAAGCAAGGAAAGATAAGATGGATGGCCCTTTCTGCCATCTATCAAGCGATCCCGGAGGAGACGCTGTTTCTACTGGCCGAAAAGAAGATGACTAAAGAGGCGTAAAAAATGTTACAAACAACTATATATATATTATTTCTTTCTAAATCAATTAAATTTTGTAAATGGATAATAACAAATTATCTATTATAATATTATAAAAAACTTACATTGATAATAACAAAACAAAAATATTTATTAAAAATTTTAAATCTAAAAATTTAAATAATACCAAAAAATATCAAATAAATAGTATTATGGGATATTTTAGCAAATGCCCCTACAAAAAATGTCAAAAGTAGTATATACCCTAGCAAAAAAAAAAAAAGCAAATCCTCCAAAAAGTAGTATATATTATTTCTTTCTAAAGAATTTCAATATATATATATATATATATATATATATTTGTTAACATATGTTTTTGTTAGATATTTGTATATATCTACATAATTATCTAACAAAAAATATGTTAGATAATTGTTAGATATTTTTTGTTTAACAGATAATATATATTAGATAATTTTCACTAATATACAATTATCTAATATATATAGATAATATATATTAGATAATATATATTAGATAACAGATAATTTCACTTTTTTGTTTAACAGATAATATTAGATAATTGTATACATATAATATAGACAAAAAAATATGTTAGATAATTGTTAGATATTTTTTGTTTAACAGATAATATAAATTAGATAATTTTCACTAATATACAATTATCTAATATATATAGATAATATATATTAGATAACAGATAATTTTACTTTTTTGTTTAACAGATAATATTGGATAATTGTATACAGATAATATAGATTCTAAATATATACAAATATCTATATACAATTATCTATCTATATATATCTACATAATTAGTGAAATTCTAAATATATATAGATAATTGTATATATATCTATATAAATCTATAAAAGTGAAATTTTATCTATACAAATATATATAGATAAAATTTTAAGATATGTCCGCACTCTTTTAACCGATTTTTTTTATTTTAGGAGGATTTGCTAGTTTTTTTTTACTAGGGTATATACTACTTTTGACATTTTTTGTAAGGGCATTTGCTAAAATAACCCATAATACTATTTATTTGATATTTTTTGTATTATTTAAATTTTTAGATTTAAAATTTTTAATAAATATTTTTGTTTTGGTATTATCAATGTAATTTTTTTGTAATATTATAATAGATAATTTGTTATTATCCGTTTACAAAATTTAATTGATTTAGAAAGAAATTATATATATATATATATATATATATATATATATATATATATATATATATATATAACTCCCACCGCCAACTGAGTTGGCGGGACCCAACAACTCGCCAACTCAGTTGGCGAGCTCTCTCCTTCCCTATAATTTTATTAAACTCCTCCCCTTTCTTGCAATTATATATAAATATATTAATTTATTTTAAAAAAACTGTTATTTTATGTACAAAACGATTTCAAACCTCTGAGCCACACTAATATTGTCCTCCGATATTTTGTTTTCCAATTTATTTAATCTTTTTTCTATTTTTAAAGATTTTTTTCTTTCAATTTTTTTCTTTTTCATGTTTTTAAGAATGATTTTTTTTCCAAGATTTTTGTTGTTCTTTGCTTGTTTTGTTGTTTTTTGGATTTTTTTCACAATTTATATTTTTTTAATATTTACCTGAAATTTGATTCTCGAAAATATAGATTTTTTGTCTATATAGTATTCCATACCAAACCTCCCCTAATGGATGGTTTGGTTGGAGAAAAGTGGACCGAAAGTGGCAAAAAAAATTAAAAGTTGTCTGAATTCTTGCAAGTTCAACCGTTTGGTTGATAGCTTTGAAAGTCTTGTTTTTTTTTTTCCTTTATATGACCTGATGCAGTTCATGTCTTCTCTCTCATTACTTAGTTTCACATCCGTCCATATTTTGTTAAAACTCCTTTGAAAAGTGACAGTTTTCGAAAAAAATCGTTGAAACTCTTCTGGAAGAGAGAGAGAGAGAGAGAGAGAGAGAGAGTGTGTGAGTGAGAGTGACAGTTTCACATCCATCCAAACAATCGTACTCCTTTTTTTTCAACTTTCAAAAACGATCCAAACAACAAAATTTTTTTTTTCTCCACTTTCATATTTTTTAATTCCACTAACCAAACAATATTTTGAAAGTCAAAACTTATGCTTACCCAATCCCCATGTTTCTCCCTTTTACACTTTCTGTCACGTCCCAGTCCCAAAATGCGTAGGATTAGGAATACGTAAGCATGCCAGCCGTAAGTATATGGCAATTCCAATATATGAAGTCCATAACACATATGTATGATGTATTATGAATAATAATTCATAAGTGGTATATAATGTTACAAGTCACTTGCAATACTAATCTCATCCACAAAACCAATAGAAATAAATAACCAAATATGGCAATGAATCAAGTAAGAAATAGTCGAGAAGACCAATGGCTGAGTAGAGACAAATCCACTACCAAATTAGAATATGAAAGAAAATATAACAAGTACATCATCTAATGATCAGAGATGCTCGAAGGGAAGACCTCCTCGAAAGAGAATGGAATAGCAAGTTCTGATCCGTGCTCCTATGAATAGTCATGATCATCTACACTTGGAAAGGAACCAGGTCCTCAGAGGGACGTAACAAGATACATAGAAGCATGCCAAGTATATCAAATTATAGCATCTAAAATAGACAGGTGCAGACAGAAAGTAACTAAGGCATAACCTATACAATAGTCACATTCGAAAGAGAACAAATAACTACACATGAACTGCAGATACGAAGGAACACAAATACCATAGCTCGCAAGTAAACCACGGATAAGAGAACACTCACCCGACCTTAGAGGCCATAGGGTGATCAAATAACCTGACCTTAGAGGCCACAGGGTCACCAAAAAGATAACCAGATCTTAGAGGCCACAGGGTCACAAACAGATAACCATAACCCGACCTTAGAGACCACAATTTCATGAATAATAAAAATAGAGAAGAAAACAGTCCATGTATTGATAATCGTTCTCGTGCGTCTCTCACTTGGGTACATATAATCCATCGCTAACCAAACTAATTCATAGTATATGACAAGTGTCTCTAATCAAGTATAACAAAAATAATATCTACGACTATAATCATGTAAATCTACGAAAACAAATATAGATCATAAGATAAGTAAATCAACTTAAACATGCTATATGAAATTGAAAACTTAGCAAGATATCTTGCTGTCTCCGAAAAAGGAAGAAGTTGCAACTCAAAACATCGTCCAACCTACCCTATCACATAAATTAAAACAAGTTAGATCTACAAAAGTGGGCAAAAATGTTTTACATTCTAATATATTTTAATTCAGAATAAAATAACCTAAAATACTAATTTAATTTAATTATATTCTGATTTTAAGGCTAACCCTAGATTTTAGTTTAAGAAAAATTAATTTTACGAATTCGAGATCCATGACACGTAAATTGAGGCATTCTGTTGACCAAAAAGTCAACCAACACAAAACCAATATTTATGTGTAAAATTCAGTATATTTCAGTAATATATAATGCTAAAATCGATGGTTTCACCAAATCTTGAACCGGTAAAGTATTATCGTCCATATGGTGCACAAATGACAGTTTTTGGTAGTTTTTTAGTTACTTCTAGGTTGCACAAATTTTTTAGAATAGTAAACTAACATATTTAATTCTAATAAAAATATATGTTATATTTTGTCATGTCATCTTTCCGAAACTTCAAACGGATCTCGATTCCGAGTTCCGGATCTCCCGGAATCTCGCAAATACTGAAACGTGTCAGATTTCAGACAACCGGCAATCCACAAATTCTTCAGAAATTTAGGTTCAGAATTTATAAAAATAAATTAGGTATTCAAAACTATAACTCGATACGGTTCCAACACAAGAAACGGAGACGCATTTGGAGTCCAGAGCTAGGAGATATGGCTACGCGAAGTTGAGAAAACCCTAGATGAAACCTCCTCAAAGTATCTCTCTCTTCTAATTTCGGCAGAAATAATAAAACCCTACCTATGCACACATATATATAGACAGTAGTCGAAGGGTGGGACCAGACGGGTAGTGTCATGCCCCGCTTCACAAGATACAGTGAGCCAGGTACGCAACTACATCTCCAGGCTACGTCCAATACGAATACTATCGTACCCGTATCAGTTATTGTCGCCCGTATAATTTTAGAATAAAATGCAAGTCATGCTAAAAATTTTAGTTAATACAACTGAAGTTATACATTCCAACTAAAGTACAACTAAAAAGTCTTTATAAGAACCATCTCCTTAATATACATAGTTTCGGCTACAAAATGTTTGGTGCAGTATTTTCTGGTATCCCTTGAAGTTTATTCTTCGATCTCGTCCACATTATAGAGAGGTAACATTTCTTCATATGCTTCGTCTTCCCCTAGTGAAGAATACTAGGTCGTCAGAATGACAGTAAGTCCTCGGTCAAGAACGGTAAGTAAATAAAAGATATGATAGTAAGATAATGAAGGAGTAATATTTGTACAGGAATAAAGAGGTGAATCATATAATTGTGTCTATGACTTGATCACAATTCCTAAGCTAGTATTCCTATAGTGTCTAATAATTCAAGCAATACAATCCCTATGTCACTACCACAATACACAAACAATTTTTCTAAATGATGATACAATTTGGAGAACAACCTTTACATAACCACTTTAACTAGTTTTCCTCAACAATCCAGTATACCAGGGATCGGGCTGTGACTTGGTGGCACGGTACTTAGAATTCGGCCCTGCCCTCATGGGCTTAAATTAATTCTTTAATTCACCTATTCGATGGTTTTGAATTGAAGTAGGTGTATTTATATTTAGGTGACTTGAACAGGATGGCACGGGGTTATAATCCGGCCCTACCCTCATGGGCTTAAACAGGAAAGTGAGATAAGCCTCACACACTCAATTCGTAAGGCCTTATGAAAGATCTTAACTGCTGATCAGCTATATATATATATATATATATATATATATATATATATATATATATATATATATATAGTTATTATGTTGCAGAATTTCGTAGGTGGTATTTATCTTGTTCTCCTTCGCCCAATACTTTCTAGCCTAAATCTACAAACAATTATTATTCTATTATCTTGTATTTAAGTTTCTGCTCTATATATCACGTTTACTATTATTTATGCCAAAATGCATTTTAAGGATAAAACAAGATACATGCTTTTTTATTTTATTCAAAAACCAAGATGCAAGTGTCAATTTATCAAACACAAAATTCAGGAACATTAATTATACAGAGCAGATTATCAGGAATTCAGATTTTTATTGAGTGACTTGTGTTTGTGTCATACGTATCCTGGACTCTTGCTAATCGTCCCCTAGTTAATTTATAGTCGTTGGTGGTCTGTCGCTTAAGAAAATATATAAACTAAAGTTTAGGGTTAGGGATATCGACGATATTTCTGGATATCGAAATATTGGTTAACTCCCAAAATTCTTAAAAATTTTGGGAGTCTCCTTTGTATTTCGGCTTCCAGAAATTTAACAGTTTTATATATATGATCCGGAGCAACCCTCCGTAGCATTCCCGGGTTCTCCGACCCCTTCGGTGGAGCAACCCTCAACACCGGAATATACGCAATAGATTATATAAAAATAATCGCAATAGGGAGGCTTCTTTCATACCTTAACAGGCTAGCTATTTACTTATTTGATTATTGCGCAATGGTTTCCTTCCAATGTTGCACAACCTTCAAGCAATCCATAATTTTCTTAGTAAGACAATTAAATTCATAATCCTTAATATATAATAAATGGAAGAGTTTAACTATATAGAATTTTAATTCTTTAAAGGCTTAAATTAATATATAAACAATTACCTATTTTCATTATATGTACTATATACTAGTTTTCATGAAGTAAAAATAATAATTTTAGTTAGAATTAAATACTAAGGTTACCCTAATGTATGGTACATATATAATACACATTCCGACTAGATAATCATAACGAGATGTACCAAATTAGGTATATTTTAAATCTGGACAGAATTAAGTTAATTAAAATAAATTGATATAATTTTAATTTACTTATTCAAAACTAGTCTAAACATAGTCTAAAGCATATATATCATTTTAATGATGTATATTTCTTGTAGTACGTAATATTTTGGTTATAATATATATAATTTAAACCCGATATATATATATATATATATATATATATATATATATATATATATATATATATATATATATATATATATATATATATATATATCGCATCATTAAATTAAAATGTGTGCAATATCCATTTCCTTGTCCTAACACTCATGCATCATAGAAATGAAACACACATACACCCATGTTCATATATATATATGCACACTTATATATATATATATATATATATATATATATATATATATATATATATATATATATATATATATATATATATATATATATACACACACACACGAACTAGTTAGTTATGAAGCTACTTAAGTACTTATATAACCATATCTATAAATTATTGTAGCATTCATTTCGTGTCCTACTTAGGGTGTCATGATACGTGTGTCCATATCATATATGTTTTCATATACTCATCCCTTTATGTTTTAACTTGTTCCAATCCTTAAAATACTCATTAACTATAGTCCCTAATTCAACCAAAAGGAAATGAACAAAATGAAAGGGGAGCAAGGGAGAGGGCATGCCTTTGCTTGAGCAACCTAGGATTCTTCCAAAGTTCTCAAATTTACACTTAATTTTCCCAATTCCAAGGAGTTTTGAACTTAAACTATATTCTAAATAAATTTTAGAAGAGAATTGGGGAAGGAATAGAAAATACCTAGGTTTAGGAAGAGGGAGGAGGAGTTGTGGAGTTTTGAGAGAGGAGGAGCCCAGCGGTGTCGCGGGTCCGGCGACAGTGACATCCGGCGACGACGACGTGGAGCTCGACGACGGGTGGCGCGGGTCCGGCGGCGCGCAGCAGCGGACGGCAGCAGCAGCAGCCGCGACAGCTACATCAGCAGAAGTAGCATAGTAGCAGCAGCAGCAGGCATAGTAGCAGTAGCAGTAGGTTTAAAGTGGGGAGAGGAAGAGGGTTTGAAGAATATGAAGATGGGAAGGGGGATGGCTGCTGACCAGGCCATTAATAGATGGAATTTGATTTTTTGGGGAAGGGAGGATGAAGGAAATGGAACCAGGTGTTCCTATTGGAAATGAAGTAGAAGAAAGAGGAAGACTACATGTGTAAAGAGCGGTGGTGAGTCAGGGAGAAGTTGTTGATGGTTCCCCCCCCCCCCCCCTCCCATTGTTTTAGGTTTCATACATGAAGCCCCTCTATAATCCAATAATTGATAAAGTCCAATTGTAAATTGATATTTACATCAATTTAACTATGATATATATATATATATATATATATATATATGAATTAAAAAAAATAAAAATGGCAGTTATGACAGGTAGGTTAGGGCCGATTGTGTATGCTGACTGTGTATTTAGTTAGTTTTTAATTCCAAAAATAAATTATTAATCAGTTTTTAACCTAAATAACTCCAAATAAATATAAAAAAAATCAAAAAATTCTATTAAAATTCTAAAAAATATAAAATAATGTTATAAACCCTAAAATAAAATACTTGGGACCAAATTATACTCCTAGGATTTTACAATAAATTCTAGAACTCCTAGAAAATTAGTATTTAGCCTATTTTAAAATCAAATAAATTTAATTAAATTCTAAAAAATTCTAAATAAATTACAGAAAATATATTTAAGTATTTTAGCCTAAAATAAATATTTGGTAGAAAAATATGAAAGTATGGTCTCACAGTAAATCATGGAAGCCCTAGAAAATTACGTTTTCTAGATTTTAATTACCCAAAAATTCTAGAAAAATCCAAAAAATTCTAAATAGCCTAAAATAATTCTAAATAAGTATTTATATAAGTAATTAAATCAAAGAAGTTATTTTATAATTAACCAACAAAATAGCCAAAAGAAATTCAATAATTTAATAAAAATACTAAAATTAAAAATTAAAATTATGAAGTTTACACTTTCTTTAACCAAACAAGCCCTAAAATTAAGAACATGTATTATTATACTATTGGAGGAGACTCAAGGTTCGTTGTAAACACCCAGATTTTTCAGAATTTAAATATGAATTTTTTTGGGAATTTTCTACTATTTTTAACTAATTAAAATAAATATTTTCTGGTATTAAATAATTTTATAATTTTATTAAATATTAAAATATTATAAAAATAATATTTTTGAGTATAAAATAAAGAATTAGACATAGTATAATTTTTTTGGAATTTATTGGACCTAAAAAACTATCTTTAAATGGCCAAAAACATAGTTTTAAAATAAACCAAAACAAACGGGATTAAACCAACCTGAACCGAACCAAACCAAGACTAATTAAACTCACCCAACCCAAACTGTAGCAGGTTGGATCCTATCCTACCCGACCCGTACCTGCCTACCCGAACCCGACCCGCCTCCGCTACAGTATTCCCAATTTTTCCCCGACGGTTCTCTTCCCCGTTCATCCGTCCCCGCCGCTCCGACTTCCCGATCTGCCGCCGCCAACTCCTCGCCTCCCAACTGTTCTGGTGTGACCTGCCGACTCCCCCGCCTCCAACAGCCCGACCTTCCACCTCCCCGCTTCCCCTATATAAACCCGGCCGCCCTCACCAACATCCTCCAACTGTCACCGGCCACCGTCATCCACCCGACTTCCAGCAACTACGCCACGACCCTCCGGCCGACGAGATCCCCTGCGACGCCTTCGCCCAGAACCACGACGACCAAGCAGCCGCCGACTCCAGCAGCCACAGCTCCGCCGCCAGCGAGCTCCGCCACTGCCGTGTCACGCCGCGTGGCGCCGCTCCGTGCACGCATAATAGTAATTTCGACCTCTGTTCAGGTAAAATTTCTCTCTCCTCGCAGCATCATTTTCCGAACAGTCTATTGCGACATGTTCGCTACGTGACCCCCTCGAACCCCGTGCCATTAGACTGGAAAATTGTGTCCTTTGTCGATCGCAAACTGCAACACAAAACAGGAAAATATTCCCAATTTTATACTTTCAGAAATTGTCCCAAACTCCCCAGTTCACGACCGTTTTACGTACAATCTGTTTAATAATTTTAAAATTTACTTGAATAATTAATTAGATAATATAACTGATTAAAATCCTATATTTAGTTTAATTTATTGTGCTGTAGTTTATATTTTATTTGAGGGTAAAATTGACCAAAAACTTGGTTATTCAAAACCCTAAACTTTTTTGAAACTGGGTGCGTCCCGCTAAATGAAGTGACTTGGTCGTGTGCGAATTTCACTAAAAGGTGCGCACCGTCAATACGGACGTGTAAGATTTTGCGGAAGTTGATTTGGATGTGCGTGCACACCGAAATTAACGCGTATCCGTCGATAATGTCCCGTATCGGCCATGTTCTGAAACTCGTTGTAACTTCGTGTGTGCTTCGTTTCACAACAAAATTTGTGCCATCAGACTCGTAGCGTTATGTTGGTCCTGTGACCCAAGTTTGGTTCTATTTTGAGAACGTTGACAAAATTCCATATCGTGGGCCCCATGGCTCCACTTGACGAGCGATTTTGTGATCGGCTCATCAGAATCCAGTTCTGGACATTCCGTTGGTTCGTATAGTCGTTCTGGACTTATAAATACTAAGTTTGATGAATTTAGAGAACTTTATCTCTGGCACATTTTCAGGTGCGAAGTGGACCACATTTGGACCCCGCTTTGACAAGAAACTATCAAGTTTGTCCCTGTGTCCAAATTGGAATTATGGATAGGCAATCCTAGCTATTTTATATCTTCTGAGAATGATGGTAATATTTATTTCAGCATCCGGAGGAGTACCTGAAGATCCTGCTGTTACCGGAGCAACAGTTGTAATTCAAACCCCAGGCAAGTGTACCTTGCCATACTTACAGTACTTGCTTTATATTATTCCCTTGATCTATTTATATGATGTATATATTCAACCTAGGACCGTGTGACGTTGCTTAGCGTCCGAATAAGATTTGGGTGTCGACGTCATACGCGGAGTCGTGTAGCATCACTAGAGATTGATATCGCGACCCTATATATCTTCGTGCTTGCATTATCAAGTACGTCATACCATAGGACACTTGACACTGTTCATGAGACAGAATCTTTCTGAGATATTCATGGTAATTCTATATAGGTTACAGGATTCGTGACATAGATATTACATATGCTTAGCTATCATTATAACTCGTTGCATCAGTTAGAGGTCATGATCTTGCGTGTTATGGACATGAGACATCATAGACATGAGATGTGTGATTACATTGGGTGGGAAGAGACACACAGGCTACAGGCTGATTATATATTATTATGGTGCCATAGTCACGCAAAGCTAGGCCCACTACATGACATAACTGCTACTAGCTCCCCGACACAGAGCTTGTAGTGGTCTCAGCCTGAGTACTAGTGATGCTCTCACTTGCATATCACATAGTTGGTTAGATAGTTTGCCCTATTGATACATTTTATATACTGCATTTATTTGGCTTGAGTTATTCTTGTACCTTGTTATGTCCCCTGAGGACCTGGAATCCGGATTATGTCTCCAGGTTTAACAGAGGAGTTCTACCCCAAGGTATACGGGACATGAGCAGACATTAGAGAAGTACCAGTACCAGAGGACGAGGTGATGTCCGAGGAATTCTTCTGAGTATCTGCTTTATCTATACTCAGTCATTTCTATTGTTAGACTCTTATTCATGTTTATTGAACTGCTGTATCAAACTCATTATCGGGTTGTTCCCCGAGACTTTTATTGAGACTTGTTGATTATTATTTTATCATGATTATTCTGATATTGATGGTATTTATCTTCTGTGGATGAGATTAGTATCGTAGACCTTTATTGTTGTTTTATAACTTAAGTACACCCTAATGGGTCCATTAAATTAGATTTACCCATTGGAGTGTGCTGCTGGCCATTGCCACGTGTCTAGTCCCTCAGTATTTTGGGATTGGGATGTGACATTTGTGATGAGACATCCCACTAAATAATTTCTCATTAGGTGGACCTTGTAAATATGGAAGAAACGGACATTCTATGCAAAGAAGACCTTTGGACTACTAAATATAAAATAAGTATTGGGAGATCTGAGTAAAATATTGGGAACGAAAGCGCAAAAACCGTTCCCCAAACCAAGCATTCCTGCGAAAGAACTGAGCAAAAGCACATAAACCAAAAAATGTCAAACACAAATCGCGGACACATGAATTTTTATGTGGAAAACCCAAATGGGGAAAACTATGGGATGATCGGAGTCCAACCCTGAAAAGTCTCCACTAATGGAATAAGAAATACACCGACTCCTTACAAACTTCTCACCGATCCAAACATATCACCACAACTCTTTGAAATAAAAAATAGATCACAGACAAACGAAGAACGGAGATGACGAGAAAAGAATTACCCGAAACCGATCTCCTCTTCGAAATAGCCTTAAATCTATTCCCCTCTCAAAATCACTCTTGCCTCCTTTTGTAATATTTTTTAGATATATGAGATATATTTTAGGGCTAGGAGACATCTAATATATATAGCCTCAAACACACAACTTGTATTCCTATTATATATAGGAATACCTAATCCAAATCTAAATCCATTTACATATTACTATTATATGTAGGAATATCCAATCCAAATATATTGAGGTATTCCTATTATATATAGGAATATTCAATCCAACTACGGGGTATTTTCCACATAGGTTGGGAACCCTACCCACTCCAACAAATCTCTCCCTTCACAACTATGTGGAGGGAATCGTCATCCCGGCGATCCACCTGTAGTACTCAAACTTTTCCTTTGGAAAAATTTTTGTCAACATGTCTGCTCCGTTGTCATCCGTATGAACCTTCTCAAACGCCGCTTGCTTCTTTTCAACCACATCCTGTATCTAATGATATTGGGTATCAATGTGCTTGAACCGGCTATGAAATATCTGGTTCTTCACAAGGTGAATTACACTCTGGCTATTGCAAATCAAAGGGTATTGCTCTTGCTTTAGCCCTATTTTCTGTAGCAGTTTCTTCATCCACAACAACATCTTGCAAGCCTCCGTCGCCGCAATGTACTATGCCTCTGTCGTCGACAAGGCAACACACTTCTATAACCGCGACTGCCACAATACCGCTCCACCAGAAAACCTTATCACATAGCCCAAAGTCGATTGCCTCGTGTCTAAATCTTCAGCCATATCAGTATCGGTATACCCAACCAGCTTCAACTCATCACCACCAAAAGAAAGTCTCCAATCGGTAGTGCCCTGAAGGTATCATAGAATTTACTTGACCGTACTCCAATGTACCCTTCCAGGATTGGAAGTATACCTGCTAACTATGCCAACTGCGTGAGCGAGATCTGGCCTCGTACACACCATAACATACAAAAGACTCCCCACAGCTGAGGTATATGGAATCTACTCCATATATTTCTTCTCATCCTCGGTAGATGGACACTGCTCCTTAGTGAACTTAAAGTGAGTCGCAAGGGGGTTACTCACTTTCTTTGATCCGTCTATCCCGAAACACTGAAGTACCCGATAAATGTACTTCTTTTAGGACAAGTGTAGCATCTTGGACTCTCTCTTTCGGCTGATATTGTCACGCACTGATCTCCCGCAGGCAAATCGGCCGTTCCCGCTAGGCGGGAATCACCCTCGCCAGCGCTCCCGCGGAACGATCGCTTAACCCATCCGGACGTGATGCCGCACGAACGTGAACCGCGCCCGTGCAAGGCCGTGATTCATTGGCTGGCGGTAAGAGTTCTAAGCCACAGAGTCGCACAGATTGTCCGAGTGCAGCGGAGTCATGAACGCATAGCGATTTGGTAATAGGTTCACTGAGTCGACAATATAGCGAAAGCATTGAAACACAAGTTTGAAGTAAAGTAACTCTTTTATTGATATATACATGTGTTACAGGCGGCGTATAGCCGAGATTACAAGTCGCTCAAGCCTCTCTCTCTGAAACAGTAAAAGCGTGCCAAGTGGCTACAATTGTGGAATGATTGTAGAGTCGATGTTCAGGCGAGTTCGGACTATGTTCCAATATTATGTCTTGTATATGTGCTTCAGTTCCGGATGCACCGTTGCAAGGCTTCAGAGGGAACTCCTGGCCTTAGCACGCACGTTGGAGGCATCTGCACCGAACGAGGTTATTCCGCACCCTGCAAGCAAACTGGTGGATTATCAGTACATTGAATGCACTGGTGGAAAAGCTACTCGCCCGCTCGACAAATCCAAACACGTAATATAAGTTCTGTGCACAACTATTAAGTTGTCTTTCTAGTTGCCTTAGGATCAGTTTCATGCAAGATTTGAATAACCTAACGTGTCGGGCAGTGCGCCGTGCAATATGAGAGAAAACACGGCGAGACTTACCAACTTACCATCTCCTTCCCTGTCCAAGGCAAACATTGTTAATTTAAGCAGGGGCAAGTATAAGCATTCAGGAAAGCATAGCATATGCAAACACGAAGGGTCATTTTAACATGATCGTTCAGGTATTCAGTCGTTTGTTTATCATTCATTTACAAGCAAACATGCAAACAAGTTCATTACAAGGCGATCACTGGCGTATGCCATAATAGACGGTATAGTCTAGACGAGATGGTTTGCAACAAAGAACAAGAGGCACTGCAAGCCATTCTGCCTGAACAAGAGACTATTTAGTCTAGACGAGAATGGTATGCAACAAAGAACAAGAGGCGCTTCATGCCATTCCGCCGAACAAGAGACTAAGAACAATTGTCTCGCCCGGACCGGGTCGATGCCAGTGCCCCAGCATCGCCCGCGAGACCGTTACCCAGTGCACTGGTTGTCCATGATCGAACGGGGCCTTGGTTAAGTTATCCTTTCTTATAGTTGGGGCAACAAGAGTATAAGACAAGAGTACAAGACAAGAGTACAAGAGGCATGCTGTTGAGGAAACAGTAGTACAAGACAAGAGGCATGCCTGGTTCTTTTCTTATAATCTTTCTTGAACAATGTTTTGTATAGCAGGCTCTTGGCGTAGCCTACGTTACAAGCATTAAGTTGAGTCAATGTACAAGCAGACAAGCATGCGTTTCTAAGGGACATAAGCAGGCACGTTGCTCGGACCCAAAGGTAAGCCGAGAGTTAGAAACCGTTAAGGGACTTAGCATCCGAGGGTCTGAGTTAAGCAGTATTTTATTTCCATGTTCCAGCAAGCAATACATGTTGGGATTATTCCCTTAGCTAGGTGCGTTGGATTTATTATCATGCAGGGGGTGAATCACCTAGCGACTAGCATGAATATTTCAGATTTTATGTGTGCTGGCTAAGCAAAGACAAGTTCACCGTAGCCACCCACCTTAGCGATGATTTGCCTCGGTAGAGCGATACGCCGAGCGAGACTCTGAAAGCCTAAGCCAGATTCCTGTAGGGACTAGTCTGGATATCCTTTGCATTCTCTTTGAGGCAAAGTGGGTCGGGACAGCTGCACTATTGCCGTTTGAGACGGCAGTCCGCTTGAGCGGAACGGGGTATTATATCCTACCCAACTTAGAAAAAGTCTCGTCCTCGAGACTTACTAAGGACAAGCAGTGATCTAGGGTTAAGGCATTCCTAGATAAGTCGTTGCACTTGTTTCATTCAGATTTTTACTTGCACAAGCTTCGAAATCAGCATATCGCTCAGACTGGATCGTGCGCACTTTCGAAGGGCCCCTCTAGCGTGAACACGTCAACCAGCTCAGTGATAGCGAAATCTTAGCACTCGAGTTTCATATTTTCTTAAGTCTTGGATGGTGCACTAGTTCAAGGCGTCCCTCGAATAGATGCATTCAACCAAACTTAGGGTTAGTGAAAATCGGACAAGCTACTGCGATATTCTTAAGGATTCGCACAGGTTGGCACAAAGGCCACTCGCAGCACAACAGTAGACAAGCATTCATATCATATCATTCAAAACGCATTTTGAAAGTATTTAGACTTATTGTTGGAATATCCCATCGAGGCATTGAGAAAGAGCGTGCACATAACCCATGAACGAGCTTTCAAAACAGATATATCGAATTAAAGTCCAAAGGCGTAGAAGCCAGGCTCTGATACCACTATGTCACGCCCCGATCTCCCGCAGGCAAATTGGCCGTTCCCGCTAGGCGGGAATCACCCTCGCCAGTTCTTCCGCGGAACGATCGCTTAACCCATCCGGGCGTGATGCCGCACGAACGTGAACCGCGCCCGTGCAAGGCCGTGATTCATTGGCTGGCGGTAAGAGTTCTAAGCCACAGAGTCGCACAGATTGTCCGAGTGCAGCGGAGTCATGAACGCATAGCGATTTGGTAACAGGTTCACTGAGTCGACAATATAGCGGAAGCATTAAAACACAAGTTTGAAGTAAAGCAACTCTTTTATTGATATATACATGTGTTACAGGCGGCGTATAGCCGAGATTACAAATCGCTCAAGCCTCTCTCTCTGAAACAGTAAAAGCGTGCCAAGTGGCTACAATTATGGAATGATTGTAGAGTCGATGTTCAGGCGAGTTCGGGCTATGTTCCAATATTATGTCTTGTATATGTGCTTCAGTTCCGAACGCACCGTTGCAAGGCTTCAGAGGGAACTCCTGGCCTTAGCACGCACGTTGGAGGCATCTACACCGAACGAGGTTCTTCCGCACCCTGCAAGCAAACTGGTGGATTATCAGTACATTGAATGCACTGGTGGGAAAGCTACTCGCCCGCTCGACAAATCCAAACACGTAATATAAGTTCTGTGCACAACTATTAAGTTGTCTTTCTAGTTGCCTTAGGATCAGTTTCATGCAAGATTTGAATAACCTAACGTGTCGGGCAGTGCGCCGTGCAATATGAGAGAAAACACGGCGAGACTTACCAACTTACCATCTCCTTCCCTGTCCAAGGCAAACATTGTTAATTTAAGCAGGGGCAAGTATAAGCATTCAGGAAAGCATAGCATATGCAAACACGAAGGGTCATTTTAACATGATCGTTCAGGTATTCAGTCGTTTGTTTATCATTCATTTACAAGCAAACATGCAAACAAGTTCATTACAAGGCGATCACTGGCGTATGCCATAATAGACGGTATAGTCTAGACGAGATGGTTTGCAACAAAGAACAAGAGGCACTGCAAGCCATTCTGCCTGAACAAGAGACTATTTAGTCTAGACGAGAATGGTATACAACAAAGAACAAGAGGCGCTTCATGCCATTCCGCCGAACAAGAGACTAAGAACAATTGTCTCGCCCGGACCGGGTCGATGCCAGTGCCCCAGCATCGCCCGCGAGACCGTTACCCAGTGCACTGGTTGTCCATGATCGAACGGGGCCTTGGTTAAGTTATCCTTTCTTATAGTTGGGGCAACAAGAGTACAAGACAAGAGTACAAGACAAGAGTACAAGAGGCATGCTGTTGAGGAAACAGTAGTACAAGACAAGAGGCATGCCTGGTTCTTTTCTTATAATCTTTCTTGAACAATGTTTTGTATAGCAGGCTCTTGGCGTAGCCTACGTTACAAGCATTAAGTCGAGTCAATGTACAAGCAGACAAGCATGCGTTTCTAAGGGACATAAGCAGGCACGTTGCTCGGACCCAAAGGTAAGCCGAGAGTTAGAAACCGTTAAGGGACTTAGCATGCGAGGGTCTGAGTTAAGCAGTATTTTATTTCCATGTTCCAGCAAGCAATACATGTTGGGATTATTCCCTTAGCTAGGTGCGTTGGATTTATTATCATGCAGGGGGTGAATCACCTAGCGACTAGCATGAATATTTCAGATTTTATGTGTGCTGGCTAAGCAAAGACAAGTTCACCGTAGCCACCCACCTTAGCGATGATTCACCTCGGTAGAGCGATACGCCGAGCGAGACTCTGAAAGCCTAAGCCAGATTCCTGTAGGGACTAGTCTGGATATCCTTTGCATTCTCTTTGAGGCAAAGTGGGTCGGGACAGCTGCACTATTGCCGTTTGAGACGGCAGTCCGCTTGAGCGGAACGGGGTATTATATCCTACCCAACTTAGAAAAAGTCTCGTCCTCGAGACTTACTAAGGACAAGCAGTGATCTAGGGTTAAGGCATTCTTAGATAAGTCGTTGCACTTGTTTCATTCAGATTTTCACTTGCACAAGCTTCGAAATTAGCATATCGCTCAGACTGGATCGTGCGCACTTTCGAAGGGCCCCTCTAGCGTGAACACGTCAACCAGCTCAGTGATAGCGAAGTCTTAGCACTCGAGTTTCATATTTTCTTAAGTCTTGGATGGTGCACTAGTTCAAGGCGTCCCTCGAATAGATGCATTCAACCAAACTTAGGGTTAGTAAAAATCGGACAAGCTACTGCGATATTCTTAAGGATTCGCACAGGTTGGCACAAAGGCCACTCGCAGCACAACAGTAGACAAGCATTCATATCATATCATTCAAAACGCATTTTGAAAGTATTTAGACTTATTGTTGGAATATCCCATCGAGGCTTTGAGAGAGAGCGTGCACATAACCCATGAACGAGCTTTCAAAACAGATATATCGAATTAAAGTCCAAAGGCGTAGAAGCCAGGCTCTGATACCACTATGTCACGCCCCGATCTCCCGCAGGCAAATTGGCCGTTCCCGCTAGGCGGGAATCACCCTCGCCAGTTCTTCCGCGGAACGATCGCTTAACCCATCCGGGCGTGATGCCGCACGAACGTGAACCGCGCCCGTGCAAGGCCGTGATTCATTGGCTGGCGGTAAGAGTTCTAAGCCACAGAGTCGCACAGATTGTCCGAGTGCAGCGGAGTCATGAACGCATAGCGATTTGGTAACAGGTTCACTGAGTCGACAATATAGCGGAAGCATTAAAACACAAGTTTGAAGTAAAGCAACTCTTTTATTGATATATACATGTGTTACAGGCGGCGTATAGCCGAGATTACAAGTAGCTCAAGCCTCTCTCTCTGAAACAGTAAAAGCGTGCCAAGTGGCTACAATTGTGGAATGATTGTAGAGTCGATGTTCAGGCGAGTTCGGGCTATGTTCCAATATTATGTCTTGTATATGTGCTTCAGTTCCGGACGCACCGTTGCAAGGATTCAGAGGGAACTCCTGGCCTTAGCACGCACATTGGAGGCATCTGCACCGAACGAGGTTCTCCCGCACCCTGCAAGCAAACTGGTGGATTATCAGTACATTGAATGCACTGGTGGGGAAGCTACTCGCCCGCTCAACAAATCCAAACACGTAATATAAGTTCTGTGCACAACTATTAAGTTGTCTTTCTAGTTGCCTTAGGATCAGTTTCATGCAAGATTTGAATAACCTAACGTATCGGGCAGTGCACCGTACAATATGAGAGGAAACACGGCGAGACTTACTAACTTACCATCTCCTTCCCTGTCCAAGGCAAACATTGTTAATTTAAGCAGGGGCAAGTATAAGCATTCAGAAAAGCATAGCATATGCAAACACGAAGGGTCATTTTAACATGATCGTTCAGGTATTCAGTGGTTTGTTTATCATTCATTTACAAGCAAACATGCAAACAAGTTCATTACAAGGCGATCACTGGCGTATGCCATAATGGACGGTATAGTCTAGACGAGATGGTTTGCAACAAAGAACAAGAGGCGCTGCAAGCCATTCCGCCTGAACAAGAGACTATTTAGTCTAGACGAGAATGGTATACAACAAAGAACAAGAGGTGCTGCATGCTATTCCGCCGAATAAGAGACTAAGAACAATTGTCTCGCCCGGACCGGGTCGATGCCAGTGCCCCAGCATCGCCCGCGAGACCGTTACCCAGTGCACTGGTTGTCCATGATCGAACGGGGCCTTGGTTAAGTTATCCTTTCTTATAGTTGGGGCAACAAGAGTACAAGACAAGAGTACAAGAGGCATGCTGTTGAGGCAACAGTAGTACAAGACAAGAGGCATGCCTGGTTCTTTTCTTATAATCTTTCTTGAACAATGTTTTGTATAGCAGGGTGTTGGCGTAGCCTACGTTACAAGCATTGAGTCGAGTCAATGTACAAGCACACAAGCATGCGTTTCTAAGGGACATAAGCAGGCACGTTGCTCGGACCCGAAGGTAAGCCGAGAGTTAGAAACCGTTAAGGGACTTAGCATGCGAGGGTCTGAGTTAAGCAGTGTTTTATTTCCATGTTCTAGCAAGCAATACATGTTGGGATTATTCCCTTAGCTAGGTGCATTGGATTTATTAGCATGCAGGGGGTGAATCACCTAGCGACTAGCATGAATATTTCAGATTTTATGTGTGCTGGCTAAGCAAAGACAAGTTCACCGTAGCCACCCACCTTAGCGATGATTCGCCTCGGTAGAGCGATACGCCGACCGAGCCTCTGAAAGCCTAAGCCAGATTCCTGTAGGGACTAGTCTGGATATCCTTTGCATTCTCTTTGAGGCAAAGCCGGTCGGGACAGCTGCACTATTGCCGTTTGAGACGGCAGTCCGCTTGAGCGGAACGGGGTGTTACAGATATCCATCCCAAGAATAGTCTTCGATGCGCCCAAATCCTTCATAGAGAAGGTCGCGCCCAGTTGGCACTTCAACTCCGCTATCTTAGTGGCATTCCAACCCACCAGTAGCATATCATCAACATAGAGCAGTAAAATTAAAAAAATCATCCTTGGCAAAGTACCTCACAAATACACAGCGGTCCGACGTTGTCCGTGCATAACCATGCTCCCCCATAAATGACTCAAACTTCTTGTACCACTGCCTCGGAGCTTGCTTTAGACCATACAAGCTCTTCCTCAACTGGCAGACCAAGTGTGACTTGTCCTTCTCACAGAATCCCTCTGGCTGCTCCATGTACAACTCCTCCTTAAGATCACCATGAAGGAATATCGTCTTCACGTCCATCTGCTCGACCTCCAAGTCAAAACTGGCTGCCAATGCTAACACTACCCAAATAGATACTGCTTGACGACTGGCAAAAATATCTCATCATAATCTATTTCATTCCTCTGACTGTAGCCTTTAACTACCAGCCTTGCTTTGTATCGAGGGCGAGTATCATCATCTCTCTGCTTCATACTGAATATCCATCAATTTTTCAAAGCCGTCTTGCCCTTTGTCAACCGCACCAGCTCATAAGTAGAATTGGCATGTAAGGAACTCATCTCCTTCTACATAGCCTCCATCCACTCATGCCTGTGTTCGCCTTCCATAGCCTCTATAAAACTTTTGGGCTCTCCCCCGTCAGTCATTAGCACATACTCACCCGGTAAATATCTCGTAGATGGTCGACGCTATCTATCACTCATCCTCAACGGAACCACTAGAGCTGGTGTATATCAACAGCCTCCTCCCCTTCAGGAATTACCTCATCGACATGCTCATCCTCTTGAGGGTCACCCTGACCACCATCAGCAGGCTGATGATCAAGGTTGGGAGCAACTCCATGTACATGCTCCCCTATAATTGGATCCTCTGTGATGTCCTCTGAAAACTGTTTGAAGCGAAATAACTCTAACTCAGACAATTCCTTAGCCTCAGAAGGCATCTCAAAATCCTGAGTGTTGGTCATGGTCTGATCCTCGACAAAAACTACGTCCCCACTTCTGTAGAGCTTTCTTTCCACTGGATCATAGAGTCTATAGATAAACTTATCCCGACCGTAGCCGACAAAGATGCACCGCCTCATCTTCGGCTCAAGTTTGGATCTTTCATCCTTCGGTACATGCACAAAGGTCTTACAACCAAACACTCGTAGATAATTGTATGACGGCCCTTTGTCATACCATACTTTGTCTGGAACATCACCCTGCAAAGGAGCACTAGAAGATAAATTAATAACATAAGCAACTATGTAAATTGCCTCACCCCAATAGCTGTCCGACAAGTTTTCTTTTGACAGCAAACACCGAACCCTCTCTATCAACGTCATATTCATTCGCTCCGCTACACCATTGAGCTGAGGTATCTTCGACGGAGTCTTCTGATGTCGTATCCCTTGCTCTCAGCAATAAGCATCAAATGGACCAATGTGCTCGCCGCTGTTGTCGCACCGAACATATAGTAGCTTTTTGCCCGTCTCCCTTTCAACAGAGGCTTGAAACTCTTTAAAAGTGGGCAGAACATGATCCTTGGTCTTTATGGCATAGACCAAACCTTCCTAGAACAATCATTAATAAAAGTCACAAAATAAGAAGCACCACCAATAAACTTTACCTTCATATGACCGTAGACATCCGAGTGAATCAACTCGAGCAACACCGGCTTCCTTGAACTTTGGTGACTTTGGAAAGACATCCTATTTTGCTTCTCCTCCAAACAATGCGTACTTTTCTCCAATTTTGTAGACTTTAGCCCTGGAATTACCTTTCTGTTCACCAAGTAGCTCATCCCCTTCTCGCTGATATAGCTGAGCTGCCAGTGCCACAACTCAGTAGACGCATCAATATCTGCATTCACCTTATGTGCCACATGTGCACTTCCTTCATATAATAAAGTCCAGACTTCTTGCTTCCTGCGGCAATCACCATCGAACCTATGGAAAGCTTCCACTGACCGTTCCCTACGATGTTGAAGAAACCCTCTTCATCTAACCTTCCAACTGACACCAGGTTAATGTAACGACTCGATTCCGTAGAATCGTTGGGGCGTCCCCCGAATCGTGAAGCCGTGCGGACCTGGGGTTGCGCCCGCACAAGGCTAAAGTATTTTGCATAACGAGCACATATTCAGAGTACGCAGATAAATTGAACACAAGTTAAAACATGGAAAAGTTCTCTTTATTGATAATGAACATCTATTACAAACTCTTGAATGAGTCAGCTAATATGCCGCAAGGGCTTACAAAAGTGTTGACTCAAAATGAGATAGCAGTCCTGTACATTATATCCCTTTATAACTTCAAAATGATAAAGACCTTCGGGCTGGAGGATAGCTTTGCCACGGAGCTGCATCGTGTATGAAGAGTTGCAAGCTCCTTTCTCTTCAAGTACTTCAAAATGCGGTACGATCGGAATATGCCTAACAGCTGGACTGGATCGGAAAGATGATTTTGGCTCCTCGTTCGGTTCGCCTTGGTGCGGAGAACCTGTTTCAACGAGGGTCAGTATGTCGAAACATAGTGGTGAAGGCGAGCTAACCGAACTATACCAATCAACACGTTGTTTATATGAAGCATGCAATTTAGTGGGTTTCTATCTTGCCCTAGTTCATTTACAAGTAAGAAGCATCTAGAATTTACTGAAATGAACTTGCCACCGTTCGGTAGATTTTACTTGTCCGTCTGAACCACCTGCACAATACTTACCATGCCTTCCCTGCCACGAAGACACAAGTTAGTTTGCAACAGGTTTAAATATACAGGGGATCACTGGCGGAATGCCATAATGGACGGGGCATAGTACATGAATGGAATAACAAGTGACGCAATAAACAGGGGCGTCACAAGTCATTCCATCCGATACAGGAGACTATTCAGGAGTTCCGTCCGGATCGGATCGGTGTCAGTGCCCCAGCGACCGTCTGCAGGAACTAAGACCTCGTGCATAAGTTGTCCGTGATCAACGTTATACACTAAATTAGCAGTAGAGGCAATTCGGGGCAATATCAGGCACAGGACAGTAACAGGGGGAGATATACTTTTGCCTAGTCTCCGTATTCAGATTATTGCATTCAGGATGAGTTCTGTTCATAGCATAATTTAAGGAAGAGTATGAAATTCTAACTTGTATTTATGCATATGATAAACATTCCGAGCGAACAAGCATGCAAGTAAGTAACCGTTCACAAGTTTGATTGACAAGCAGTATTATCCAAGTCTATTCTCTTTTATCTTGGTATCTTTTATTATTACTTGGTATCGTCTGATCGGGGCAAAGAAGAGTGCAAGATTTTAGGGTGTGAATCTTGGAAGCAGGGCTAGCTAATCGGGTTGGTAGCCACTCACTTAGATTGTTGGAAGGGAGAAGGAAAGAGGCATTTCACGACTCCGCTCGTAAGTCGCCTACTGCTCGTTCACCTGCATTACGAACAGCTTGATCAATATTCCTTCCTCTCTTTCCAATCTCGAAATTGAAGTGTAGTTCAATGAACAAAAACAATGAAACTCATCGAAATCATTCAAGGAAAATAAGCAAATCCCAAAACCAACTCAAAGCACGAAAGCAACAAGCGACATCGAAAATTGAGGCAATAAAAGATAGCAGCGGAGAGGTCCCTCCTGACTCTGCCGCTAAGTCGATCCCGGGGGCACGGTCCACTGAATATGGGAATCAATTCCGAAGAAAAAAAATCCATAACGAGGCGAGTTCTTGTTTCAATCTATCCCGATCAAACGATACCGTCTTGTGTTTCTTAGCCGCGCTCCCCGCACCGGGGGAACGGGGCGCTACATCCTACCCAACCAATTGGAAGTTTTGTCCCGAAACTTAGGAATATGGCCTACCGTTAGGGAGCATTATGCTGAGTAAGGCGATCCGGGAGGGGGCAAACATCGACCCGATGGTTGGGATTACCGCAACGGAGGCAAGACCCTAGCTTGCGACGGCACTTGTTGGCTGTATGCCCCGGCTTGTTGTAGTAATGGCAAATTGGCCTCCGATTCCCTTTTTGTGAACCGCCATCATTGTGAGGCTTTGTAGCGGTATTTCCTCTCTCGTTGCTTTGGCGTTTGTGATTGTAGGTATGCACAGCGCCGGTAGAAATGTGAGGATACTGCGGTTCAAGAGATAGAGCGTGATTCGTGACTTCACGCATTATCCCATACTGATTAACGACTACATGCGCATTTTGGCAGAACGGAGACCACCTTCAAACCTTCTAGCTCGACTCACTACATCAGGTAAATAGGCCCTAGCGAATTTGGAGAGTCGGTTGAATTCGACGGCAGACTTTTTAACTGTCATTCTGTCTTGCCGCAACTGCACGAACTCGTTCTCCATCTGACGTTGTACTGGAGGGGGTATAAACTCCTCTTCGAACGCGGCATAAAAATTCGTCCACGAGATCGCCTCCTCTCCGTGATCAAATTGGAGAGATCGTCGATGTACGTCCCACCAATCGTGCGCGTTGAGGCAGAGCTGAAGTTGGGCACAGACGATGCGCTTTTCTTCGGGGACCTCTAGCAGAGCAAAGTGATCTTCAAGTTCGACTAGCCAATCTAGAGCTACGACTGGGTCCTCAGTCCCGTTGAATGGGGTGTTGCAGACTTTCTTGAAGTGGCCAAAGTCGAAGGCAGTCACGTCCCTCAGCCTTGGAATTTGTGGCGTCTCTACTTCAAACACGGGCTGTTCTACTGGAGTCGTTGTTGTTGCAGCAGAATGGTTGGAAGCCAAAGTCTGAACGATCTGTTGCAGGGTATCTACCTGCTTCTGTTGGACTGAGAATCGGCTCTCTAGATTGCTTTCAAACTTGGCTTGGCGAGCATCGTCTCTTTGTCGTTGCGATTCTAACATTTGTATTATCCGCTCAAGCGGATCGACTAGAGATATGCCCCGTTGGCTCCGAGAGCTTCCAGAAGTGCCCGAACTACTTTCTTGCATTTTATTCGGTGCTAGCGCTGCAGATTGCGCTGGAGCCATTCCTTCAAAAGATGGTAATTATATTAGAATCATAATGTATTATGGACTTATTGCATGAACGTATCTCATTTTGGCCTAGCGAGTTCAAGAGTTCGCACAGAAATTTGATCGTTAAAGGAACTTTTCCAGTGAGAGTCTAAGGAACTTGAATCTATGCTCTGATACCATTATGTCACGACCCGATTCCATAGAATCGTTGGGGCGTCCCCCGAATCGTGATACCGTGTGGGCCTGGGGTTGTGCCCGCACAAGGCTAAAGTATTTTGCATAACGAGTACATATTCAGAGTACGCAGATAAATTGAACACAAGTTAAAACATGGAAAAGTTCTCTTTATTGATAATGAACATCTATTACAAACTCTTGAACGAGTCAGCTAATATGCCGCACGGGCTTACAAAAGTGTTGACTCAAAATGAGATAGCAGTCCTGTACATTATATCCCTTTATAACTTCAAAATAATAAAGACCTCCGGGCTGGAGGATAGCTTTGCCACGGAGCTGCATCGTGTATGAAGAGTTGCAAGCTCCTTTCTCTTCAAGTACTTCAAAATGCGGCGCGATCGGAATACGCCTAACAGCTGGACTGGATCGGAAAGACGACTTCGGCTCCTCGTTCGGTTCGCCTTGGTGCGGAGAACCTGTTTCAACGAGGATCAGTATGTCGAAACATACTGGTGAAGGTGAGCTAACCGAACTATACCAATCAACACGTTGTTTATATGAAGCATGCAATTTAGTGGGTTTCTATCTTGCCCTAGTTCATTTACAAGTAAGAAGCATATAGAATTTACTGAAATGAACTTGCCACCGTTCGGTAGATTTTACCTGTCCGTCTGAACCACCTGCACAATACTTACCATGCCTTCCCTGCCACGAAGACACAAGTTAGTTTGCAATAGGTTTAAATATACAGGGGATCACTGGCGGGATGCCATAATGGACGGGGCATAGTACATGAATGGAATAATAAGTGACGCAATAAACAGGGGCGTCATAAGTCATTCCATCCGATACAGGCGACTATTCAGGAGTTCCGTCCGGATCGGATCGGTGCCAGTGCCCCAGCGACCGTCTGCAGGAACTAAGACCTTGTGCATAAGTTGTCCGTGATCAACGTTATACACTAAATTAGCAGTCGAGGCAATTCGGGGCAATATCAGGCACATGACAGTAACAGGGGGAGATATACTTTTGCCTAGTCTCCGTATTCAGATTATTGCATTCAGGATGAGTTCTGTTCATAGCATAATTTAAGGAAGAGTATGAAATTCTAACTTGTATTTATGCATATGATAAACATTCTGAGCGAACAAGCATGCAAGTAAGTAACCGTTCACAAGTTTGATTGACAAGCAGTATTATCCAAGTCTATTCTCTTTTATCTTGGTATCTTTTATTATTACTTGGTATCGTCTGATCGGGGCAAAGAAGAGTGCAAGATTTTAGGGTATGAATCTTGGAAGCAGGGCTAGCTAATCGGGTTGGTAGCCACTCACTTAGATTGTTGGAAGGGAGAAGGAAAGAGGCATTTCACGACTCCGCTCATAAGCCGCCTACTGCTCGTTCACCTGTATTACGAACAGCTTGATCAATATTCCTTCCTCTCTTTCCAATCTCGAAATTGAAGTGCAGTTCAATGAACAAAAACAATGAAACTCATCGAAATCGTTCAAGGAAAACAAGCAAATTCTAAAACCAACTCAAAGCACGAAAGCAACAAGAGACATCGAAAACTGAGGCAATAAAAGATAGCAGCGGAGAGGTCCCTCCTGACTCTGCCGCTAAGTCGATCCCGGGGGCACGGTCCACTGAATATGGGAATCGATTCCGAAGAAAAAAAATCCATAACGAGGCGAGTTCTTGTTTCAATCTATCCCGATCAAACGATACCGTCTTGTATTTCTTAGCCGCGCTCCCCGCACCGGGGGAACGGGACGCTACATCCTACCCAACCAATTGGAAGTTTCGTCCCGAAACTTAGGAATATGGCCTACCGTTAGGGAGCATTATGCTGAGTACGGCGATCCAGGAGGGGGCAAACATCGACCCGATGGTTGGGATCACCGCAACGGAGGCAAGACCCTAGCTTGCGACGGCACTTGTTGGCTGTATGCCCCGGCTTGTTGTAGTAATGGCAAATTGGCCTCCGATTCCCTTTTTGTGAACCGCCGTCATTGTGAGGCTTTGCAGCGGTGTTTCCTCTCTCGTTGCTTTGGCGTTTGTGATTGTAGGTATGCACAGCGCCGATAGAAATGTGAGGATACTGCGGTTCAAGAGATAGAGCGTGATTCGTGACTTCACGTATTATCCTATACTGATTAATGACTACATGCGCATTTTGGCAGGACGGAGACCACCTTCAAACCTTCTAGCTCGACTCACTACATCAGGTAAATAGGCCCTAGCGAATTTGGAGAGTCGGTTGAATTCGACGGCAGACTTTTTAACTGTCATTCTGTCTTGCCACAACTGCACGAACTCGTTCTCCATCTGACATTGTACTAGAGGGGGTATAAACTCCTCTTCGAACGTGGCACGAAAATTTGTCCACGAGATCGCCTCCTCTCCATGATCAAATTGGAGAGATCGTCGATGTACGTCCCACCAATCGTGCGCGTTGAGGCAGAGCTGAAGTTGGGCACAGGCGACGCGCTTTTCTTCGGGGACCTCTAGCAGAGCAAAGTGATCTTCAAGTTCGACTAGCCAATCTAGAGCTACGACTGGGTCCTCAGTCCCGTTGAATGGAGTGTTGCAGACTTCATTAAAGTGGCCAAAGTCGAAGGCAGTCACGTCCCTCAGCCTTGGAATTTGTGGCGTCTCTACTTCAAGCACGGGCTGTTCTACTGGAGTCATTGTTGTTGCAGCGGAATGGTTGGAAGCCAAAGTCTGAACGATCTGTTGCAGGGTATCTACCTGCTTCTGTTGGACTGAGAATCGGCTCTCTAGATTGCTTTCAAACTTGGCTTGGCGAGCATCGTCTCTTTGTCGTTGCGATTCTAACATTTGCATTACCCGCTCAAGCAGATCGACTAGAGATATGCCCCATTGGCTCCGAGAGCTTCCCGAAGTGCCCGAACTACTTTCTTGCGTTTCGTTCGGTGCTAGCGCTGCAGATTGCGCTGGAGCCATTCCTTCAAAAGAAGGTAATTATATTAGAATCATAATGTATTATGGACTTATTGCATGAATGTATCTCATTTTGGCCTAGCGAGTTCAAGAGTTCGCACAGGAATTTGATCGTTAAAGGAACTTTTCCAGTGCGAGTCTAAGGAACTTGAATCTATGCTCTGATACCATTATGTCACGACCCGATTCCATAGAATCGTTGGGGCGTCCCCCGAATCGTGATGCCGTGTGGGCCTGGGGTTGCGCCCGCACAAGGCTAAAGTATTTTGCATAACGAGTACATATTCAGAGTACGCAGATAAATTGAACACAAGTTAAAACATGGAAAAGTTCTTTTTATTGATAATGAACATCTATTACAAACTCTTGAACGAGTCAGCTAATATGCCTTACGGGCTTACAAAAGTGTTGACTCAAAATGAGATAGCAGTCCTGTACATTACATCCCTTTATAACTTCAAAATGATAAAGACCTCCGGGCTGGAGGATAGCTTTGCCACGGAGCTGCATCGTGTATGAAGAGTTGCAAGCTCCTTTTCTCTTCAAGTACTTTAAAATGCGGGGCGATCGGAATACGCCTAACAGCTGGACTGGATCAGAAAGACGACTTCGACTCCTCGTTCGGTTCGCCTTGGTGCGGAGAACCTGTTTCAACGAGGGTCAGTATGTCGAAACATACTGGTGAAGGCGAGCTAACCGAACTATACCAATCAACACGTTGTTTATATGAAGCATACAATTTAGTGGATTTCTATCTTGCCCTAGTTCATTTACAAGTAAGAAGCATATAGAATTTACTGAAATGAACTTGCCACCGTTCGGTAGATTTTACCTGTCCGTCTGAACCACCTGCACAATAATTACCATGCCTTCCCTGCCACGAAGACACAAGTTAGTTTGCAACAGGTTTAAATATACAGGGGATCACTGGCGGGATGCTATAATGGATGGAGCATAGTACATGAATGGAATAACAAGTGACGCAATAAACAGGGGCGTCACAAGTCATTCCATCCGATACAGGCGACTATTCAGGAGTTCCGTCCGGATCGGATCGGTGCCAGTGCCCCAGCGACCGTCCGCAGAAACTAAGACCTTGTGCACAAGTTGTCAGTGATCAACGTTATACACTAAATTAGCAATCGAGGCAATTCGGGGCAATATCAGGCACATGACAGTAACAGGGGGAGATCTACTTTTGCATAGTCTCCGTATTCAGATTATTGCATTCAAGATGAGTTCTGTTCATAGCATAATTTAAGGAAGAGTATGAAATTCTAACTTGTATTTATGCATATGATAAACATTCCGAGCGAACAAGCATGCAAGTAAGTAACCGTTCACAAGTTTGATTGACAAGCAGTATTATCCAAGTTTATTCTCTTTTATCTTGGTATCTTTTATTATTACTTGGTATCGTCTGATTGGGGCAAAAAAGAGTGCAAGATTTTAGGGTGTGAATCTTGGAAGCAGGGCTAGCTAATCGAGTTGGTAGCCACTCACTTAGATTGTTGGAAGGGAGAAGGAAAGAGGTGCTTCACTACTCCGCTCGTAAGCCGCCTACTGCTCGTTCACCTGCATTACGAACAGCTTGATCAATATTCCTCAATCTCTTTCCAATCTCGAAATTGAAGTGCAGTTCAATGAATAAAATAATGAAACTCATCGAAATCGTTCAAAGAAAACAAGCAAATCCTAAAACTAACTCAAAGCACGAAAGCAACAAGCGACATCGAAAACCGAGGCAATAAAAGATAGCAGCGGAGAGGTCCCTCCTGACTCTGCCGCTAAGTCGATCCCGGGGGCACGGTCCACTGAATATGGGAATCGATTCCGAAGAAATAAATCCATAACGAGGACGAGTTCTTGTTTCAATCTATCCCGATCGAACGATACCGTCTTGTGTTTCTTAGCCGCGCTCCCCGCACCGGGGGAACGGGGCGCTACAGTTAAAATGAATACCAGGGACATGACGGACATCTTTGAGAATAAGAACTGCACTTGTCTTTATCCTCAAATACATATCTCCAACAGCAACAGCTTTCGACACATCTATGTCGTCCATCTTCAACACTCCATAGTTGCATGTTGTGTAAGTAGCACATAGTGCACTGTTGTGAGATACGTGCGTTGAAGCACTCTGATACCAATATGTTATATCCCGATCTCCGCAGGAATCGGTTGTCCCCTCTAGGCATGAATCACTGCGCCAGCGCTCCCGTAGGACGATCGTTTTCATCGGGACGTGATATCGCACGAGCCTGGAGTTATGCTCGCGCAAGGCAAATACCAGAACGGCCGTTGATTACTAGTTCACCAAGCCGATATAGCGAAAACTGTAAACCCCCTGAATTTTCAAAAATATTAAACTTGTATTTTTCACAATTTTTTGGAAGTTTCTGGGAAATTTTTTGTATTTAAAATCAGGGTTTTAATTATTAAATGATTTTTAATTGATAATAAATAACATTAAAATATTATGGAAATAATATTTTTGGGTGTAAAATGAAAAACTGGACTTAGGGTAATTTTTCTGGAATTTATTGGACCTCGGACCTATTTTTAATTACCTAAAAACATTTATTTATTATTTATTTATTTATTTATTTATTATTTAAAGTATTTATTTATTTAATAAATAAACCGGCCCAAAACCCAGCCCGGCCCAACGGCCCAGCCCCGCCTTAACGGGTCGGGTCGGGTCCACCCGAACCCGACTCGCGCCCGTGACCCGTTCCCCCTTCTTCCCCGTGACCCGTTCCCCGATCCCTCCGCCGCTTCCGCCGCCTGCGCCCGCCGCGCCACCTGTCAAGCCCCGATCTCCCACAGGCTAATCGGCCGTTCCCGCTAGGCGGGAATCACCCTCGCCAGTGCTCCCGCGGAACGATCGCTTTGACCCATCCGGGCGTGATGCCGCACGAGCGTGAACCGCGCCCGTACAAGGCTGTGATTCATTGGCTGGCGGTAAGAGTTCTAGGCCACAGAGTCGCACAGATTTGTCCAAGTGCAGCAGAGTCATGAACGCATAGCGATTTGGTAACAGGTTCACTGAGTCGACAATATAGCGGAAGCATTGAAACACAAGTTTGAAGTAAAGCAACTCTTTTATTGATATAAACATGTGCTACAGGCGGCGTATAGCCGAGATTACAAGTCGCTCAAGCCTCTCTCTCTGAAACAGTAAAAGCGTGCCAAGTGGCTATAACTATGGAATGATTGTACAAACGAGTTCGGGTTATGTTCACAATATTATGTCTTGTATATATGCTTCAGTCCCGGACGCACCGTTGCAAGGCTTCAGAGGGAACTCCTGGCCTTAGCACACACGTTGGAGGCATCCGCACCGAACGAGGTTCTCCCGCACCCTGCAAGCAAACTGGTGGATTATCAGTACATTGAATGCACTGGTGGGGAAGCTACTCGCCCGCTCGACAAATCCAAACACGTAATATAAGTTCCGTGCACAACTATTAAGTTGTCTTTCTAGTTGCCTTAGGATCAGTTTCATGCAAATATTGAATAGCCTAACGTGTCGGGCAGTGCGCCGTGCAACATGAGAGGAAACACGGCGAAACTTACCAACTTACCATCTCCTTCCCTGTCCAAGGCAAACATTGTTAATTAAAGCACGGGCAAGTATAAGCATTCAGGAGGCATAGCATATGCAAACACGAGGGTCGTTTTATAACATGATCGTTCAGGTGTTTAGTTGTTCTTTGATGCGATGCAGTAACTCGCACGCGGATAGCCGCTAAGCGAGGATGACTTATCTATATGAACATTAGTCGCTGGCATAGCCATAAAGGACCGTTTATAGTCTTTGAACAAGGATGGCATGCAACGAAGCACGTGAGGCGCTACACGCCATCCTGTCCGCACGTGAGACTATCGTTCATTCAGTCTATGACAAGGATGGAATGCAGCCAAGAACGTGAGTGCTACAAACCACCCCGTCCAAGAACGTGAGACTGAACCGTGAGTTCCATCCGGACCGGATCGGCCCCGGTGCCCCAGAACCGTCCGTGGAACTATACCTCGTTTCCAAGTTGTCCGCGACATGCAGGTCAGGATCAGGGTCAGTTCAATCCACAACTTGAATGATAATCCTTGATTCGTGATCTGAACGAGCGTTTGCTCCAAGAGCTGAGATTTCTTCGTTACGTGACGTAATTCTCGTTCAGATGTAGACTTGATATGATTATCATTCAGTTGTCACGTTAAAGGATTCACGTTCAGTATTCGTTACCCTGATGCGTGCCCCTGGTTTGGGGATTGCCTTGGAGACCCAATGGTCCCGGATACTTGCAGGTTGGTTCAGGCACGGAAAGACTACGTAGTAGTCTTCCGGAGTTTGTATAAAAATATGGCAATATTACAAGCAGACAAGCATGCGTTTCTAAGGAACATAAGCAGGCACGTTAGCTCGGACCCGAAGGTAAGCCGAGAGTTAGATCGTTAGGGACTTAGCATGCGAGGGTCTGAATATTAGCAGTACTTTATTTTCCATGTTCTAGCAAGCAATACAAGTTAGGATTATTCCCTTAGCTAGGTGCGTTGGATTTATTAGCATGCAGGGGTGATTCACCTAGCGACTAGCATGTACATTTCAGGTTTTATGTGTGCTGGCTAAGCAAAGACAAGTTCACCGTAGCCACCCACCTTAGCGATGATTTGCCTCGGTAAAGCGATACGTCTGAGCGAGCCTCTGAAAGCCTAAGCTAAATTCCTGTAGGGACAAGTCCGGATATCCTTTGCATTCTCTTTGAGGCAAAGTGGGTCGGGACAGCTGCACTATTGCCGTTTGAAACGGCAGTCCGCTTGAGCGGAACGGGGTGTTACATCCTACCCAACTTAGAAAAAGTCTCGTCCTCGAGACTTTACTAAGGACAAGCAGTGATCTAGGGTTGAGGCAATCATAGACAAGTCGTTGTACTTGTTCATTTAGATATTCACTTGCACAAGCTTCGAGCTTAGCATATCGCTTAGACTGGATCGTGCGCACTTTCGAAGTGCACTTCTAGCGTGAACACGTCAACCATCTTAGGGATAGCGAAGTCTTAGCACTCGAGTTTCACCTTTTCTTAAGTCTTGGATGGTGCACTAGTTCAAGGCGTCCCTCGAATAGATGCATTCAACCAAACTTAGGGTTAGTAAAAATCGGACAAGCTACTAGCGATACTCTCGAAGGGTTCGCACAGGTTGGCATAAAGGCCACTCGCAGCACAACAGCAGACAAGCATTCATATCATATCATTCAAAACGCATTTTGAAAGTATTTAGACTTATTGTTGGAACATCCCATCGAGGCATTGAGAGAGAGCGTGCACATAACCCACGAATGAGCTTTTGAAACAGAGATATCGAATCGAAGTCCAAAGGCGTAGAAGTCAGGCTCTGATACCACTATGTCACGCCCCGATCTCCCGCAGGCTAATCGGCCGTTCCCGCTAGGCAGGAATCACCCTCGCCAGCGCTCCCGCGGAACGATCACTTTGACCCATCCGGGCGTGATGCCGCACGAGCGTGAACCGCGCCCGTACAAGGCCGTGATTCATTGGCTGGCGGTAAGAGTTCTAAGCCACAGAGTCGCACAGATTTGTCCGAGTACAGCGGAGTCATGAACGCATAGCGATTTGGTAACAGGTTCACTGAGTCGACAATATAGCGGAAGCATTAAAACACAAGTTTGAAGTAAAGCAACTCTTTTATTGATATAAACATGTGTTACAGGCGGCGTATAGCCGAGATTACAAGTCGCTCAAGCCTCTCTCTCTGAAACAGTAAAAGCGTGCCAAGTGGCTACAACTGTGGAATGATTGTACAGACGAGTTCGGGCTATGTTCACAACATTATGTCTTGTATATATGCTTCAGTCCCGGACGCACCGTTGCAAGGCTTCAGAGGGAACTCCTGGCCTTAGCACGCACGTTGGAGGCATCCGCACCGAACGAGGTTCTCCCGCACCCTGCAAGCAAACTGGTGGATTATCAGTACATTGAATGCACTGGTGGGGAAGCTACTCGCCCGCTCGACAAATCCAAACACGTAATATAAGTTCCGTGCACAACTATTAAGTTGTCTTTCTAGTTGCCTTAGGATCTGTTTCATGCAAATATTGAATAGCCTAACGTGTCGGGCAGTGCGTCGTGCAACATGAGAGGAAACACGGCAAAACTTACCAACTTACCATCTCCTTTCCTGTCCAAGGCAAACATTGTTAATTAAAGCACGGGCAAGTATAAGCATTCAGGAGGCATAGCATATGCAAACACGAGGGTCATTTTATAACATGATAGTTCAGGTGTTTATTTGTTCTTTGATGCGATGCAGTGACTCGCACGCGGATAGCCGCTAAGCGAGGATGACTTATCTATATGAACGTTAGTCGCTGGCATAGCCATAAAGGACCGTTTATAGTCTTTGAACAAGGATGGCATGCAACGAAGCACGTGAGGCGCTACACGCCATCCTGTCCGCACGTGAGACTATCGTTCATTCAGTCTATGACAAGGATGGAATGCAGCCAAGAACGTGAGTGCTACAAACCACCCCGTCCAAGAATGTGAGACTGAACTGTGAGTTCCATCTGGACCGGATCGGCCCCGGTGCCCCAGAATCGTCTGTAGAACTATACCTCATTTCCAAGTTGTCCGCGACATGCAGGTCAGGATCAGGGTCAGTTCAATCCACAACTTGAATGATAATCCTTGATTCGTGATCTGAACGAGCGTTTGCTCCAAGAGCTGAGATTTCTTCGTTACGTGACGTGATTCTCGTTCAGATGTAGACTTGATATGATTATCATTCAGTTGTCACGTTAAAGGATTCACGTTCAGTATTCGTTACCCTGATGCGTGCCCCTGGTTCGGGGATTGCCTTGGAGACCCAATGGTCCCGGATACTTGCAGGTTCGTTCAGGCACGGAACGACTACGTAGTAGTCTTCCGGGGTTTGTATGAAAACATGGCAATATTACAAGCAGACAAGCATGCATTTCTAAGGAACATAAGCAGGCACGTTAGCTCGGACCCGAAGGTAAGCCGAGAGTTAGATCGTTAGGTACTTAGCATGCGAGGGTCTGAATATTAGCAGTACTTTATTTTCCATGTTCTAGCAAGCAATACAAGTTGGGATTATTCCCTTAGCTAGGTGCGTTAGATTTATTAGCATGCAGGGGTGATTCACCTAGCGACTAGCATGTACATTTCAGGTTTTATGTATGCTGGCTAAGCAAAGACAAGTTCACCGTAGCCACCCACCTTAGCGATGATTCACCTCGGTAAAGCGATACGTCTGAGCGAGCCTCTGAAAGCCTAAGCTAAATTCCTGTAGGGACAAGTCTGGATATCCTTTGCATTCTCTTTGAGGCAAAGTGGGTCGGGACAGCTGCACTATTGCCGTTTGAAACGGCAGTCCGCTTGAGCGGAATGGGGTGTTACACCACCCCGGCCACGTCTCCGCTTTGCCCTCGTCCTTCGGCCCACGACCTCCGTCTCGCCCGGAGCGCCACCGCCTCCTCTCCCCTTTAAAACCCCTAGCTACCCAGCCTCCGGCAACACCCCGACCGCCCCAGGCCTCGTCGCCACCCACCACGGACCGCCTCGCCGTCCCCGAACCCCGGCGCAGCACCTCTCCTCCTTCCTCCCAGTCGACGCCGTCGCAGCTCCCCTCGGCGCCGTCCCTGACTCCCCGACCCCGATCCAGCCGCAGCTCCTCGACCCGGCTCCGGCGAGCCTCCGGTCGGCTCCGCCCGCCTCCCAGCGCACCGTCGTCGACGACCTCGCCGCCCCAGCCTTCCTCCGGCCGGCAGCCCCTCCGCCTGAGCTCCGCAGACCCAAACCCTAACCCTAATCCGACCCGGACACGACACAGGACACAGGATACAGTGTCCTCATGTCGTGTCGGACACAGTGAAGCCTTAATTTTCTGACCCTGTTTAGGTGCGTGTAACTTTCTCCTCGCTGCCCCGTTTTCAATTTCGTAAATTGCGTTGCGAAGCCTGTATGACCCTCTCGGTGCCCGGACAAACCGCTTGGGGCATCGCGTCATGTGGTGATGGCACACCGCGATCCAAAAATAAGAAAAACAACGACCCAATTCACCCCGGAACTGGGTACGCCCCGCCAAACGGGACGACTTCGTCGCACGCGGTCTTCACAGATACTGGATTTCATGTCTTGCTTTTCGTGTCGGGAGGGAGAATACTAGGAGGCATATAGTTTACCCTTTCCCCTGTTCCTGACTAATAGCTGTTGGTACGCGACTGTACCATCAGTCGGATCTTGATTATTCCTGTCTAATAGCCGTCTGTGACGGCCGGATTAGCCTTATAAATCCCTATATGCCAACTATGTATTCTAAATACACAAGTTCACACACAATAGTTTCTTGTCTTGTTGCGGTTCCTGTTGTCTTGTTACAGTTAGATTTTCTTGTCTCACTATATTCCTGTTTTACTCTTATCCCTGTTTTACAACAATTAAATCTTAGTTATTATTACTACTTATTATGCATATTCTTATCATGATACTTAGCCAGTTCTTTTCTACTTGTCATAAATATTTAGTTTAAGCTTTGTTGTGTATTGGTACTTTGCTCCTTTCCTGACTGGATCCGTTGATATTAGGCGATGATGAGGACTATGCCCCCACCTTTTATGGCCCATATGACGTAGCAGGTGATACTTTTGAGGAGCCGGTTCCTACTCAGGAGACTACTTTTGAGGAGTGGTTAGCCAGATAGTTAGTATTTTTCTTTCAGCCTAGTAATCGGGTTTGTCCCCGATTTACCTTCTGGTTATGTAATAAACTATGGATCTGGTTGTCACATTTTGTTTATAAAATCTTAACAATCCTATTTTCTTGTCATTATCCTTGTCTATTTATTCTGTGGATGAGCTAGATGTTAAATTACCTGTGAATATGATCTAGACAGCGTACTACCGCCGACACTGCGGCGTAGGCTGGACGTACCCACGTACTCGTGCTCGAATATCCGGGTGCGGGTCGTGACACGTTTTTATGGTGGCCCATGCAGGTCAATGACTAAATTGTTCGGTTTCAACTTAGGGACCGAACAGGCCTGCAATAAGAATAGGAAAGTTTTAGGATCTCATCCACTTGCTTGAATCGTTCTTGACATCTATCTCGGATTCGAATTAATTCCTTGACTTGCATCCTGCCTTGATTCCTGTGCGCCCTTTATCATTTATTTTGGATGCAGAGTAATGGATCTATCAGCAAGCGATGAGGTTCCTACAAGATCACCACAAGATGCTCTACCAGCATGACCGTGGAGAACGCGCAGACTCTTGGAGTAGCTAATGCGCGTAAGTGATTTGTAGCTGCCGTTTCTAGTATTGTTTAGCTCGTGCCTATTGGTTCGTGACCTCAGTCCCAACCTAGTAATTTTGAACTTGCTAATAACCTGGTATGCTTTTATATTTGATAACTGTAGAGATTGTAGAGTCTTTTGTTATTGCGCTTATTTTGTATTGTTTTGTGAACTTAAATAATTTTTACCTCCTTTCATCATCATCCAGCGCACTTAATTTTGTCGTACTTGACTTATGCTACTATTCTATAGCCTAGTTTTGCAAGCTTACTCTTTATCGAGCTTGTTTATGACAAGTGTATTATTGGGGAGGCCCACAATGATACATTTCAGAATCAGTGTATTACGGTCTGATTAACCATAGTGCGCTTGATTCGCCCTTCGAAATAAGACTTTACGTAGATTGAGATATGTAGTGATTAGTAGGCAAATATACTTGCCCTAGACATGTCTGAGCATATCATATCGGTTATATAACCGTATTAATACGAGCATGTGAATAGGAATTACCAAGATAGGATTCAATCCACACCTGCTTTGACAATTCCCATTTAACTTCTTTAAACTTCTTGATCCCGACACTTCTATTCTATTACCTACCCTTGAACTCTTTATTATTGATCTTCGTCTTCCCTTATTTCGGAAAGATAAAACCTCGTACTTGGTATAAGTTTGATACACAGAGAATACTAGATATGTCCCATAGGCCGATCACATACTTGAGGATTATCCTTTCGTAATTAAGGACATATCATATGATCGGCGTTGAAGTTTCGAGGATTGAATGACATGAGTAAACATATTAAGGAATATTCTCTTAAGGTATATAGCCTTATGTGATGAATGGGTAAATTCTAAGTTGGGTAACAGTGCATTGTCAACTCGAGAGGAATTTCTTTTAAGATTGTGACCGAGTAAGATTAGATTGGGAGAGGTTCAAGCCATTCTAATTTTGAAAATTTAGAGGAGTGACTAAGATGATTAATGAATTGATATCGAGGACCCAATAATTATATCTTAGGTACATGATTTAAATTTTGAATAATGAAAGTAAAATCATCAATTTGAACTTAGAGGATAAAAATATAGAATTTCAGAGTTGAACATTGGTGGACTACATTTAAATTATTTTTTAATTTGATGATTTGAATTTAAGAATTAAAATTTGATGGTTGGACTACCTAGTTGAAATATTGAGGATGTGAATGGAATTGAAGCATACAATTGTGAATGGAAATACTATTTGACTCGAATTACTTCTAGAGAAAATTATGATAGTTAGAATCGTGAGGCAAATTATAAGCGTATGCAAATCTTGAAGATGCTATATAGACTTAATTTAAAATTGCCTGTGGATAATTTGAGAAAGTAAGAAGTGATAACCATAGGTTGAATTTTGATTGGAACAGTAGTCATCTTAACCTTGAAGTGATTGCAGTGGATATGATTAGGATTTTAATTATCGCAAGGAGATTGCGATTGACTTGCCTTATGTACATGAAAGATTAATAGATTATGGCTTAATTTTAATTTCGAGAATGAAATTTTTATAAGTTGGGTAGATTGTAAACCCCCTGAATTTTCAAAAATATTAAACTTGGATTTTTCACAATTTTCTGGAAGTTTCTGGGAAATTTTTTGTATTTAAAATCAGGGTTTTAATTATTAAATAATTTTTAATTGATAATAAATAATATTAAAATATTATGGAAATAATATTTTTGGGTGTAAAATGAAAAACTGGACTTAGGGTAATTTTTCTGGAATTTATTGGACCCCGGACCTATTTTTAATTACCGAAAAATATTTATTTATTAATTAATTAATTAATTAATTATTTATTATTTAAAGTATTTATTTATTTAATAAATAAACCGGCCCAAAATCCAGCCCGGCCCAACGGCCCAGCCCCGCCTTAACTGGTCGGGTCGGGTCCACCCGAACCCGACCCGCGCCCGTGACCCGTTCCCCCTTCTTCCCCGTGACCCGTTCCCCGATCCCTCCGTCGCTTCCGCCGCCTGCGCCCGCCGCGCCACCCCGGCCACGTCTCCGCTCCGCCCTCGTCCTTCGGCCCACGACCTCCGCCTAGCCCGGAGCGCCACCGCCTCCTCTCCCCTTTAAAACTCCTAGCTACCCAGCCTCCGGCAACACCCCGACCGCCCCAGACCTCGCCGCCACCCACCACGGACCGCCTCGCCGTCCCCGAACCCCGGCGTAGCACCTCTCCTCCTCCCTCCCAATCGACGCTGCCGCAGCTCCCCTCGGCGCCGTCCCCGACTCCCCGACCCCGATCCAGCCGCAGCTCCTCGACCCGGCTCCGGCGAGCCTCCGGTCGGCTCCGCCCGCCTCCCAGCGCACCGCCGTCGACGACCTCGCCGCCCCAGCCTTCCTCCGGCCGGCCGCCCCTCCGCCTGAGCTCCGCAGACCCAAACCCTAACCCTAATCGGACCCGGACACGACACAGGACACAGGACACAGTGTCCTCGTGTCGTGTCGGACACAGTGAAGCCCCAATTTTCTGATCCTGTTCAGGTGCGTGTAACTTTCTCCTTGCTGTCCCGTTTTCAATTTCATAAATTGCATTACGAAGCCTGTATGACCCTCTCAGTGCCCGGATAAACCGCTCGGGGCATCGCGTCCTGTGGTGATCGCACACCGCGATCCAAAAACAGGAAAAATAACGACTTCACCCCGGAACTGGGTACGCCCTGCCAAACGGGACGACTTGGTCGCGCACGGTCTTTACAGATACGTGCGCGTCGTTGATACGGACGTGTGAAATTTCGCAGAAGTCGATTCGGGTGTGCGTGCATACCGGGATCAACGCGTATCCGCGGACACCGCCCCGTATCCGCCTTTTCTGAATCAAGCCCTAACTTTCTGTACACACGTCGGATCGAAACGAAACTTGCGCCATCGGACTCGTAGCGATACGCCAGTCCTGTGACCCAAGTTTGGTGCGATTCTGAGAACGTTGACGAAATCGCGTGTCGTGGGCCCCATAGGTCCCGCTCGACGGGCGATTTTGTGATCGGCTCATCGAAATCCAATTCTGGAAGTTCTGTTGGGTTCGTATCATCGTTCCTGACTTGTTGACACTAAGTTTGGTGAATTTGGAGACCTTTGACCCTGACACATTTTTCGGTGCAAAGTGGGCCCACATATGGACCCCGTTTTGATCCGAAATTGCCGTTTTTGCCCTTGTCTCCAAATTGGACTCAAGGACAGACGTTTCTAGCTATTTTTTATCTTCTGAGCATGATGGTAATATTTATTTCAGCATCCGGAGTCATTTTTGGAAAATTTCCCCGAGAACAGAACTGTAGTTGGGATCCAAACATCAGGCAAGTACCTGCACTTCAAGTTTAATCTTTATATTATGATAACTAGTTCCTTCCTCTACTAGCACCATTGGATGATTACACGTAGTGTTAGAATACTGGATTTCATGTCTTGCTTTTCGTGTCGGGAGGGAGAATACTAGGAGACATGTAGTTTACCCTTCCCCCTGTTCTTGACTAATAGTTGTTGGTACGCGACTGTACCATCAGCTGGATCTCGATTATTCCTGTCTAATAGCCGTCTATGACGGCCGGATTAGCCTTATAAATCCTACATGCCAACTATGTATTCTAAATATACAAGTTCACACACAATAGTTTCTTGTCTTGTTGCGGTTCCTGTTGTCTTGTTACAGTTAGATTTTCTTGTCTCACTATATTCCTGTTTTACTCTTATCCCTGTTTTACAGCAATTAACTCTTAGTTATTGTTACTACTTATTATGCATATTCTTATCATGATACTTAGCCAGTTCTTTTCTACTTGTCATAAATATTTAGTTTAAGCTTTGTTGTGTATTGGTACTTTGCTCCTTTCCTGACTGGATCCGTTGATATTAGGCGATGATGAGGACTATGCCCCCACCTTTTATGGCCCATATGACGTAGCAGGTGATACTTTTGAGGAGCCGGTTCTTACTCAGGAGACTACTTTTGAGGAGTGGTTAGCCAGATAGTTAGTATTTTTCTTTCAGCCTAGTAATCGGGTTTGTCCCCGATTTACCTTCTGGTTATGTAATAAACTATGGATCTGGTTGTCACATTTTGTTTATGAAATCTTAACAATCCTATTTTCTTGTTATTATCCTTGTCTATTTATTCTGTGGATGAGCTAGATGTTAAATTATCTGTGAATATGATCTAGACAGCGTACTACCGCCGACACTGCGGCGTAGGCTGGACGTACCCACGTACTCGTGCCCGAATATCCGGGTGCGGGTCGTGACACATTTTTATGGTGGCCCATGCAGGTCAACGACTAAATTATTCGGTTTTAACTTAGGGACCGAACAGGCCTGCAATAAGAATAGGAAAGTTTTAGGATCTCATCCACTTACTTGAATCGTTCTTGACATCTATCTCGGATTCGAATTAATTCCTTGACTTGCATCCTGCCTTGATTCCTGTGCGCCCTTTATCATTTATTTTGGATGCAGAGTAATGGATCTATCAGCAAGCGACGAGGTTCCTACAAGATCACCACAAGATGCTCTACCAACATGACCGTGGAGAACGCGCAGACTCTTGGAGTAGCTAATGCGCGTAAGTGATTTGTAGCTGCCGTTTCTAGTATTGTTTAGCTCGTGCCTATTGGTTCGTGACCTCAGCCCCAACCTAGTAATTTTGAACTTGCTAATAACCTGGTATGCTTTTATATTTGATAACTGTAGAGATTGTAGAGTCTTTTGTTATTGCGCTTATTTTGTGTTGTTTTATGAACTTAAATAATTTTTACCTCCTTTCATCATCATCCAGCGCACTTAATTTTGCCGTACTTGACTTATGCTGCTATTCTATAGCCTAGTTTTGCAAGCTTACTCTTTATCGAGCTTGTTCATGACAAGTGTATTATTGGGGAGGCCCACAATGATACATTTCAGAATCAGTATATTACGGTCTGATCAACCATAGTGCGCTTGATTCGCCCTTCGAAATAATACTTTACGTGGATTGAGATATGTAGTGATTAGTAGGCAAATATACTTGTAAACCCCCTGAATTTTTAAATTATTAAATCTTGGATTTTTCCCAATTTTTTGGAATTTTCTGGGAATTTTCTGTAATTAAAATCAAGGTTTTCAATTAATAAATGATTTTTAAATTGTTAATAAATAATATTAAAATATTATGAAAATAATATTTTTGGGTGTAAAATGAAAAATTGGACTTAGGGTAATTTTTCTGGGCCTCAGACCTATTTTTAAATGCCTAAGAAAAACAATTTTCTAATTAATTAATTAATTAACTAATTATTATTATTATTATTATTATTATTAATATTATTATAATCTAGCCCACGGCCCATTGGGCCGGCCCGGCCCAGTCCCCTCCAGCCCGTTGCCTTAACGGGTCGGGTCGGGTCCGCCCAGACCCGACCCGCCACCGACCCGTAGACCCGTTCCCAGCCCTCTCCCCCACGATCCGCTCCCCGCTCCGCTCCCGCCGGCCGCGCCGCCCGCCGCTCCGCCCGGCCAGCGCCACGCGCCCCCGCGCCCCCGCGCTAGCCGCCGCTCCGCCCGGATCCCCCTCGCCTCGCCACCCCTATTTAAACCCCCCCCCCCCCGCGGTGGCCCTCCGCCGTGCCAAACTTCCCCGACCACCGCTTCCGCCTCGCCTCCTCCGGCGCCTCCCGCCAGCTCCGCCACCCTCTTCGCCGGCGCCACCCTCCGCGAGACCCTGCGCCACCGACGACGAGCAGCAGCCGCGGTGGCCACAGCAGCAGCAGCAGCCTTTGGAGCCGCCCCCGTCGGCCTCCGGCGCCGCCCCGCCCGTCGACGCCTCCGCCCCGCCCCGGCGAACACCCCCGACCGCCTCCGGCTAGCCAGAGCCGCCTCAGCCTCCGGCCGGCCGCCGTAGTCCCGCAAACCCTAACCCTAAATCCCCTTTTCTTCGTGTCGTGTCCGACACGACTCGGACACGTTTTCGACCCTGTTTTCGGGTCCCCTTCAGGTATGTGTAACTTTCGCCTCGTAGCTCCGTTTTCAATTCCGCAAATTGCGTTGTGAAGCCTGTATGACCCTCTCGGTGTCCGGATAAACTGTTCGGGGCATCGCGTCCTGTGGTGATCGCACATCGCGATCCAAAAATAGGAAAAACCAGACCCTGTTTCACCCCTGAACTGAGTCCGCCCCGCCAAACGGGACGACTTGGTCGCGTGCGGTCTTCACAGATACGTACGCATCGTCGATACGGAAGTGTGAGATTTCGTGGAAGCTGATTCGGGTGTGCGTGCACACCGGAATCAACGCGTATCCGCGGACATCGCCCCGTATCCGCCCTTTCTGCAATTTGCCCTAACTTCGTGTACACTCGTCAGATCGAGACGAAACTTGCGCCATCGGACTCGTAGCGATACGCTGGTCCTGTGGGTCAAGTTTGGTTCGATTCTGAGAACGTTGACGAAATCGCGTGTCGTGGGCCCCACAGGCCCCCGCTCGACGGACGATTTTGTGTTCGACTCACCGGAATCCAAATCTGGAAGTTCCGTTGGGTTCGTATCAGCGTTCCTGACCTGTTGACACTAAGTTTGGTGAATTTGGAGACCTTTGACCCGGACACGTTTTTCGGTGCAAAGCGGGCCCACCGGCGGACCCCGTTTTGACCCGAAACTGTCGTTTTTGCCCTTATCTCCAAATTGGACCCAAGGACAGGCATTTCTAGCTATTTGACATCTTCTGAGCATGATGGTAATGTCTGTTTCAGCTTTTGGACTCATCTCTGGACTTTTTCTCCGAAGAACCAAATCAATCAGATCCAAACAACAGGCACGTACCTGCACTTCAAGTTTAACCTTTATATTGTGATAAATAAATTCCCTGCTTTATTTGTACCATTGATGATTATATGTAGAGTTAGAACACTGGATTTCATGCCTTGAATAATGTATTTCGTGTCTTGCTTTTCATGTCGGGTGGGAGAATACTAGGAGGCATGTAGTTTACCCTTCCCCAGGTCCTGTTACTAGCTGTTGGTACGCGACTGTACCATCAGCCTTATACTTGATTGTTCCTAGTCACTAGTCGTCTATGACGGCCTTATTAGCCTTATAAACCCCTACATGCCAACTATGTATTCTAAATGCACAAGTTCGCGCACATAGTTCATGTCTTGTTGCAGTTCTTGTTGTCTCGTTACAGTTACTTTTCCTGTCATATTTTTCCTGTTTTACTCGTATTTCTGGTTTATAGCAATTAATCATACTTTACTTCTAGTCTTGTTTTATAGCATTATTTCTCAGTTAATTTCACTATTTACTTACGCATATTCTCAACATGATGCTTAGTCAGTTATTATTTTCTACCTGTCACAAATATTTAGCTTAAATCTTGTTGTGCATTGTGTACTTTGCTCCTTTCCTGACTGGATCCGTTGTTTAGGCGATGACGAGAACCTTGCCCCTACCTACTATGGACCCTATGAGCCAGCAGGTGATACAGTGGCAGAGCCGATTTCCACCCAGGAGACTACTCCTGCAGAGTAGTTAGCATTAGTTGTTTATTTCCTTTCATCTTAGTAATCGGGTTTGTCCCCGATATAATCTATGGTTCTGTAATAAACTCTGGATTTGATTATCATATTCTGGTTATAAAATCTTAGCATTCTTTTCCTGCTATTTTTCCTTGCCTATTTAATTTTTGTGAATGAGCTAGATTTATCACCTGTGATCATGCCCTAGACAGCGTACTACCGCCGACACTGCGGCGTAGGCTGGACGTACCCACGCACTCGTGCCTGAATTTCTGGGTGCGGGTCGTGACACGTTTTTGTGGTGGCCCATGCATGTCAAACGACTAAATTGTTCGGTTTCAACTTAGGGACCGAACAGGCCTGCAATAAGATTGAGGAATCTAGGAAAAGCTCATTCACAGTATAGGGTCCTGATTTCAATTCTTAATATCACTTCTGATCAATTTTTCCTATCGCCCTTGATTTCCAAGTAATCTATTCTGAACTCCCTATCCCTTAATCTTTCAGAATGGTTCAGACCAGGAACACAGTAGGAGGCACATCAGAACCAGCTGAGCAGAATGTGCCCGAGACTCTTGCACTCCCGCCGCCTCCATCTGTTCCAGCAGTTACTCTAGATGGGGCACAGCTACTCAGAGTGTTCCAGGGACTAGTGAAATCCCAGAAGGAACAGACTGCACTTCTGCGGACCAGCCTCTCAGAAGCTCTTAGGTCCCAGGAGTCGCCACACAAGAGGCCAGGGAGTGCCAAAGACTTCAAGAACCTTAAACCCCTGGAATTCTATGGAACTGAGGGCATTCTCTACGCCGATAAATGGATAGAGAACGTAGAGCGACTCCTGAAGACTGCTCGGGTCCCTGATGATCTCAAAGTGGAGTCCGCAAGCCTGCAACTGTTCGAAATTGCTCGAACCTGGTTCAGAGATGAACCCCAATTATCTGCCCCTGACATCACCTGGGAAGACTTCAAGAGGCTATTCAAGGAGAAATTTTACCCCGAAGTGGCTCGGAAAGCTCTCGAAAGCCAATTCGAGAGACTGGAGCAAGGTAACCTGACTGTTGATGAGTATACTGCAGAATTTAGCAGGTTAAGCCACTTTGCGGAATGCATGGTTCGTACCCCGGAGGACAGGGCCCGTAGATTCAAGAAGGGGCTGTCTCCGGATATTCGCCTTGCTGTCACCACCAGCCGAGCTCGCACCTACGAGGAAATCTTGAACGTGGCACAAGGCGTTGAGAGAGACATGGGGCATAAGCTAAAGCGAGAAAGAGATACCGAAAATGCGGGACCCAACAAACGCCCTTTTCAACAACAACAACAGCAGAGATCCCCGCAGCAAGCCCAGCGTCCTCTCCCTCGAGCTCCAATACCCCAACATCAAGCTCAAGGGCAGACCCAACGAGTTCCCACTTGTGGCTTTTGTCGAAAACAAGGTCACACCTGGCAAGTTTGTAGGATGAGACTGGGTGCCTGTCTATATTGTGGATCAACAGAACATCGAGTGAGGGACTGCCCCACTGCTCCAGGACGCGGACAAGCTTACGTGATGACCGTGGAGAACGCGCAAACTCTGGAAGCAGCTAATGCGCGTAAGTGATTCGTAGATACCTTTCCTAGTATTGTTTAGCTCATGCCTATTGGTTCGCGGCCTCAGCCCCAACCTAGTAATTTTAAACTTGCTAAATAACCTGGTATACTTTTAAAATTGGATAACTGTTTTAGGGACTTTTTGCTATTGTGCTTATTTTGTGTTATTTTGTGAACTTCAAATTCGTACCTCCTTTCATCATTATCTAGCGCACTTGAATTTTGCTGAACTTGACATATGCTGCTATTTTATAGCTTAGTTTTGCAAGCTTACCTTTATCGGGCTTGTTCAGGACACATGTATTACTGAGGCCTGATCAACCCCACTAATACAAGTGTCTACTCAGAATCAGTGTACTGCGGTCTGATCAACCTTAGTGCATTTTGATTCGCACTTCACACGACTACTTTACGTGGATTGAGAGATATAGTGACTAGTATACTTGCTCTAAAACATGCCCGAGCATATCGTATCAGTTACATAACCGTACTAATACGAGCGTGCGAATAAATGATTACCAGAATAGAATCTCAATCCATAACCGCCGACAATCCCCATTAGAATTCTTTAAAACACCTTGATCCCTGTACCTCTGTTCTACCACCTCGCCCTTAAACTCTTTATTATTGATCCTCGTCTTCCCTTACTTCGAAAAAAAAAAAAAAAAACAGAATCCTGTGTTTGGTGTTTAGTGCTAGATGATAACCCTTTATGACTAAGGCAATACCCTAGGTGATGTGTTTGTGTTGCAGACTTAAAGATTCAATACCATGATTTATTAAGTTGGGACCTAGATTTACTAGTTGTACAGCCTTAGAGGATATATGGGTAAAATTATAAGTTGGGTAGCGACCGCAATGTTCACTTGAGAGAAAACCGTTGGACTGTAATCAAGTGAGATTGGACAGAGAGAACCCTGCCTTATTTCAAATTTCGAGGACGAAATTTTTATAAGTTGGGTAGGTTGTAAACCCCCTGAATTTTTAAATTATTAAATCTTGGATTTTTCCCAATTTTTTGAAATTTTCTGGGAATTTTCTGTAATTAAAATCAAGGTTTTCAATTAATAAATGATTTTTAAATTATTAATAAATAATATTAAAATATTATGAAAATAATATTTTTGGGTGTAAAATGAAAAATTGGACTTAGGGTAATTTTTCTGGATTTTTCTGGGCCTCAGACCTATTTTTAAATGCCTAAGAAAAACAATTTTCTAATTAATTAATTAATTAACTAATTATTATTATTATTATTATTATTATTATTATTATTATTATTAATATTATTATAATCAAGCCCACGGCCCATTGGGCCGGCCCGGCCCAGTCCCCTCCAGCCCGTTGCCTTAACGGGTCGGGTCGGGTCCGCCCAGACCCGACCCGCCACCGACCCGTAGACCCGTTCCCAGCCCTCTCCCCCACGATCCGGTCCCCGCTCCGCTCCCGCCGGCCGCGCCGCCCGCCGCTCCGCCCGGCCAGTGCCACGCGCCCCCGCGCCCCCGCGCCCCCGCGCTAGCCGCCGCTCCGCCCGTAGCCCCCTCGCCTCGCCACCCCTATTTAAACCCCCCCCGGCGGTGGCCCTCCGCCGTGCCAAACTTCCCCGACCACCGCTTCCGCCTCGCCTCCTCCGGCGCCTCCCGCCAGCTCCGCCACCCTCTTCGCCGGCGCCACCCTCCGCGAGATCCTGCGCCACCGACGACGAGCAGCAGCCGCGGTGGCCACAGCAGCAGCAGCAGCCTTTGGAGCCGCCCCCGTCGGCCTCCGGCGCCGCCCCGCCCGTCGACGCCTCCGCCCCGCCCCGACGAACACCCCCGACCGCCTCCGGCTAGCCAGAGCCGCCTCAGCCTCCGGCCGGCCGCCGTAGTCCCGCAAACCCTAACCCTAAATCCCCTTTTCTTCGTGTCGTGTCCGACACGACTCGGACACGTTTTCGACCCTGTTTTCGGGTCCCCTTCAGGTATGTGTAACTTTCGCCTCGTAGCTCCGTTTTCAATTCCACAAATTACGTTGTGAAGCCTGTATGATCCTCTCGGTGTCCGGACAAACTGTTCGGGGCATCGCGTCCTGTGGTGATCGCACATCGCGATCCAAAAATAGGAAAAACCAGACCCTGTTTCACCCCTGAACTGAGTCCGCCCCGCCAAACGGGACGACTTGGTCGCGTGCGGTCTTCACAGATACGTACGCATCGTCGATACGGAAGTGTGAGATTTCGTGGAAGCTGATTCGGGTGTGCGTGCACACCGAAATCAACGCGTATCCGCGGACATCGCCCCGTATCCGCCCTTTCTGTAATTTGCCCTAACTTCGTGTACACTCGTCAGATCGAGACGAAACTTGCGCCATCGGACTCGTAGTGATACGCTGGTCCTGTGGGTCAAGTTTGGTTCGATTCTGAGAACGTTGACGAAATCGCGTGTCGTGGGCCCCACAGGCCCCCGCTCGACGGGCGATTTTGTGTTCGACTCACCGGAATCCAAATCTGAAAGTTCCGTTGGGTTCGTATCAGCGTTCCTGACCTGTTGACACTAAGTTTAGTGAATTTGGAGACCTTTGACCCGGACACGTTTTTCGGTGCAAAGCGGGCCCACCGGCGGACCCCGTTTTGACCCGAAACTGCCGTTTTTGCCCTTGTCTCCAAATTGGACCCAAGGACAGGCGTTTCTAGCTATTTGACATCTTCTGAGCATGATGGTAATGTCTGTTTCAGCTTTTGGACTCATCTCTGGACTTTTTCCCCGAAGAACCAAATCAATCAGATCCAAACAACAGGCATGTACCTGCACTTCAAGTTTAACCTTTATATTGTGATAAATAAATTCCCTGCTTTATTTGTACCATTGATAATTATATGTAGAGTTAGAACACTGGATTTCATGCCTTGAATAATGTATTTCGTGTCTTGCTTTTCATGTCGGGTGGGAGAATACTAGGAGGCATGTAGTTTACCCTTCCCCAGGTCCTGTTACTAGCTGTTGGTACGCGACTGTACCATCAGCCTTATACTTGATTGTTCCTAGTCACTAGTCGTCTATGACGGCCTTATTAGCCTTATAAACCCCTACATGCCAACTATGTATTCTAAATGCACAAGTTCGCGCACATAGTTCATGTCTTGTTGCAGTTCTTGTTGTCTCGTTACAGTTACTTTTCCTGTCACATTTTTCCTGTTTTACTCGTATTTCTGGTTTATAGCAATTAATCATACTTTACTTCTAGTCTTGTTTTATAGCATTATTTCTCAGTTAATTTTACTATTTACTTACGCATATTCTCAACATGATGCTTAGTCAGTTGTTATTTTCTACCTGTCACAAATATTTAGCTTAAATCTTGTTGTGCATTGTGTACTTTGCTCCTTTCCTGACTGGATCCGTTGTTTAGGCGATGACGAGAACCTTGCCCCTACCTACTATGGACCCTATGAGCCAGCAGGTGATACAGTGGCAGAGCCGGTTTCCACCCAGGAGACTACTCCTGCAGAGTAGTTAGCATTAGTTGTTTATTTCCTTTCATCTTAGTAATCGGGTTTGTCCCCGATATAATCTATGGTTCTGTAATAAACTCTGGATTTGATTATCATATTCTGGTTATAAAATCTTAGCATTCTTTTCCTGCTATTTTTCCTTGCCTATTTAATTTTTGTGAATGAGCTAGATTTATCACCTGTGATCATGCCCTAGACAGCGTACTACCGCCGACACTGCGGCGTAGGCTGGACGTACCCACGCACTCGTGCCCGAATTTCTGGGTGCGGGTCATGACAATACTTGCCCTAGACATGTCTGAGCATATCATATCGGTTACATAACCGTATTAATACGAGCATGTGAATAGGAATTACCAAGATAGGATTCAATCCCTACCTGCTTTTATAATTCCCATTTAACTTCTTTAAACGTCTTGATCCCGACACTTCTATTCTATTACCTCACCCTTGAACTCTTTATTATTGATCTTCGTCTTCCCTTATTTCGGAAAGACGAAACCTCGTACTTGGTATAAGTTTAATACACAGAGAATACTAGATATGTCCCATAGGCCGATCACATACTTGAGGATTATCCTTTCGTAATTAAGGACATATTATATGATCGGCGTTGAAGTTTCAAGGATTGAATGAAATGAGTAAACATATTAAGGAATATTTTCTTAAGGTATATAGCCTTATGTGATGAATGGGTAAATTCTAAGTTGGGTAACAGTGCATTGTCAACTCGAGAGAAATTTCTTTTAAGATTATGACCGAGTAAGATTAGATTGGGAGAGGTTCAAGCCATTCTAATTTTAAAAATTTAGAGGAGTGACTAAGATGATTAATGAATTAATATCGAGGACCCAATAATTATATCTTAGGTACATGATTTAAATTTTGAATAATGAAAGTAAAATCATCAATTTGAACTTAGAGGATAAAAATATAGAATTTCAGAGTTGAACATTGGTGGACTACATTTAAATTATTTTTCAATTTGATGATTTGAATTTAAGAATTAAAATTTGATGGTTGGACTACCTAGTTGAAATATTGAGGATGTGAATGGAATTGAAGCATACAATTATGAATGGAAATACTATTGGACTCGAATCACTTCTAGAGGAAATTATGATAGTTAGAATCGTGAGGCAAATTATAAGCGTATGAAATCTTGAAGATGCTATATGGACTTAATTTAAAATTGCCTGTGGATAATTTGAGAAAGTAAGAAGTGATAACCATAGGTTGAATTTTGATTGGAACAGTAGTCATCTTAACCTTGAAGTGATTGCAGTGGATATGATTAGGATTTTAATTATCGCAAGGAGATTGTGATTGACTTGCCTTATGTACATGAAGGATTAACAGATTATTGCTTAATTTTAATTTCGAGGACAAAATTTTTATAAGTTGGGTAGATTGTAAACCCCCTGAATTTTCAAAAATATTAAACTTGGATTTTTCACAATTTTCTGGAAGTTTCTGGGAAATTTTTTGTATTTAAAATCAGGGTTTTAATTATTAAATCATTTTTAATTAATAATAAATAACATTATAATATTATGAAAATAATATTTTTGGGTGTAAAATGAAAAACTGGAGTTAGGATAATTTTTCTGGAATTTATTGGACCCCGGACCTATTTTTAATTACCGAAAAACATTTATTTATTATTTAATTATTTATTTATTATTTAAAGTATTTATTTATTTAATAAATAAACCGGCCCAAAACCCAGCCCGGCCCAACGGCCCAGCCCCGCCTTAACGGGTCGGGTCGGGTCCACCGGAACCCGACCCGCGCCCGTGACCCGTTCCCCCTTTTTCCCCGTGACCCGTTCCCCCATCCCTCCGCCGCTTCCGCCGCCTGCGCCCGCCGCGCCACCCCAGCCACGTCTCCGCTCCGCCCTCGTCCTTCGGCCCACGACCTCCGCCTCGCCCGGAGCGCCACCGCCTCCTCTCCCCTTTAAAACCCCTAGCTACCCAGCCTCCGGCAACACCCCGACCGCCCCAGACCTCGCCGCCACCCACCACGGACCGCCTCGCCGTCCCCGAACCCCGGCGCAGCACCTCTCCTCCTCCCTCCCAGTCGACGCCGCTGCAGCTCCCCTCGGCGCCGTCCCCGACTCCCCGACCCCGACCAGCCGCAGCTCCTCGACCCGGCTCCGGCGATTCTTCGGTGGGCTCCGCCCGCCTCCCAGCGCACCGCCGTCGACGACCTCGCCGCCCCAGCCTTCCTCCGGCCGGCCGCCCCTCCGCCTGAGCTCCGCAGACCCAAACCCTAACCCTAATCGGACCCGGACACGACACAGGACACAGTATCCTCGTGTCGTATCGGACACAGTGAAGCCCCGGTTTTCTGACCCTGTTCAGGTGCGTGTAACTTTCTCCTCGCTGCCCCATTTTTAATTCCGTAAATTGCGTTGCGAAGCCTGTATGACCCTCTCGGTGCCCGGATAAACCGCTCGGGGCATCGCATCCTGTGGTGATCGCACACCGCGATCCAAAAACAGGAAAAACAACTACCCGATTCACCCCGGAACTGGGTACGCCTCACCAAACGGGACGACTTGGTCGCGCACGGTCTTCACAGATACGTGCACGTCGTTGATACGGACGTGTGAGATTTTGCAGAAGTCGATTCGGGTGTGCGTGCACACCGAGATCAACGCGTATCCGCGGACACCGCCCCGTATCCGCCTTTTTTGAATCAAGCCCTAACTTTCTGTACACACGTCGGATCGAAACGAAACTTGCGCCATCGGACTCGTAGCGATACGCCGGTCCTGTGACCCAAGTTTGGTGCGATTCTGAGAAAGTTGACGAAATCGCGTGTCGTGGGCCCCAACAGGTCCCGCTCGACGGGCGTTTGCACCGAAAAATGTGTCAGGGTCAAAGGTCTCCAAATTCATCAAACTTAGTGTCAACAGGTCAGGAACGATGATACGAACCCAACGGAACTTCCAGAATTGGATTCCGATGAGCCGATCACTACGGACCCCGTTTTGACCCGAAATTGTCGTTTTTGCCCTTGTCTCCAAATTGGACTCAAGGACAGGCGTTTCTAGCTATTTGATATCTTCTGAGCATGATGGTAATATTTATTTCAGCATCCAGAGTCATTTCTGGAAATTTCCCCGAGAACAGAACTGTAGTTGGGATCCAAACATCAGGCAAGTACCTGCACTTCAAGTTTAATCTTTATATTGTGATAACTAGTTCCTTGCTCTACTAGCACCATTGGATGATTACACGTAGTGTTAGAATACTGGATTTCATGTCTTGCTTTTCGTGTCGGGAGGGAGAATACTAGGAGGCATGTAGTTTACCCTTCCCCCTGTTCCTGACTAATAGTTGTTGGTACGCGACTGTACCATCAGCCGGATATCGATTATTCCTGTCTAATAGCCGTCTATGACGGCCGGATTAGCCTTATAAACCCCTACATGCCAACTATGTATTCTAAAACACAAGTTCACACACAATTGTTTCTTGTCTTGTTGCAGTTCCTGTTGTCTTGTTACAGTTACATTTTCTTGTCTCACTATATTCCTGTTTTACTCTTATCCCTGTTTTACAGCAATTAACTCTTAGTTATTGTTACTACTTATTATGCATATTCTTATCATGATACTTAGCCAGTTCTTTTCTACTTGTCATAAATATTTAGTTTAAGCTTTGTTGTGTATTGGTACTTTGCTCCTTTCCTGACTGGATCCGTTGATATTAGGCGATGATGAGGACTATGCCCCCACCTTTTATGGCCCATATGACGTAGCAGGTGATACTTTTGAGGAGCCGGTTCCTACTTAGGAGACTACTTTTGAGGAGTGGTTAGCCAGATAGTTAGTATTTTTCTTTCAGCCTAGTAATCGGGTTTGTCCCCGATTTACCTTCTGGTTATGTAATAAACTATGGATCTGGTTGTCATATTTTGTTTATGAAATCTTAACAATCCTATTTCCCTGTCATTATCCTTGTCTATTTATTCTGTGGATGAGCTAGATGTTATATTACCTGTGAATATGATCTAGACAGCGTACTACCGCCGACACTGCGGCGTAGGCTGGACGTACCCACGTACTCGTGCCCGAAAATCCGGGTGCGGGTCGTGACAAAAACATAGAATAAATACAAGTATGAATATATAAACAAGCTCTCTTTATTGATAATGAATAAGGTTACAAGTTGCTCAAGCTTTCTCTCTCTCTCTCTCTCTCTCAAACAATAAAAGAGTACTAAGCGGCTTACAACTTGGGATGATACATAGGCGATGTTCTAATATTATGTCATGTATATGTGCTCCAGCTCCGGACGCAACACTCCAAGGCTTCAGAGCGAACTCTACGCCTTAGCGCGCATGAGGGGCATTCCGCACAGAATGAGGTTCTCTCGCACCCTGCAAGCAAACTGGTGGGTTATCGGTACATGAATGCACTAGTGGGGAGGCTTCTCGCCCGCTCGACAAATCTAACACGTTATATTAGTTTTGTGCACCAACTATTAAGTTATCTTTCTAGTCTTGTCTTAGGATCAATTTCATACATAAGATACAAAGCCTATCTCGTGTGGCAATACGCCGTATGATATACAAGAAACACGGCGATACTTACCAACTTAACACTTGTCTTCCTTGTCCAAGTATAAAACCAAGTTAAACCAAGCACAAATATAGATATATAAAAATCCCCAGATTGCATAACGAACACATGTATGCTACGAGCGTGTTTCTAAATCAGGTGCACGATGTATACAATTTACCATACTCATTTTACTTTCTGACTCAAGTTGTCCAGATTACTCAGATGTCTTATACTCATTTTACAGCGGCATGTTATACTTGTATAGGCATGTTATACTCAGACTACTCAAATGTGTTTCAAGCTTCCGATTACTTGGTCCAATTAACGATTTGCACGCATAGTGCGCCGTACATCCGTTACTTGCCACAAGTTCCTACGAGCCCATACGTGGGTTGCTCCACGTATAAAATATACTAATGATACATACTTGGTCTTATGACCTGACGAGCCACCATGGACAAGTTATAGTCTCGGCATAGAAATGGAATGCAACGCAGGTAGCAAGCCCCGCTACACGCCTTCCCGTCCGAAGCAAACAACTATATAAATATTGCTGACCGGTTCGGATCGGCCCCGGTGCGACCAGCGTACCGTCAGCAGGGACCATAAGCTTGTGCACAGATTGTCCATGACCATTGACCATCAACACTAAACTTTTATTATATGCAATATTTTAAGGCCTTGAATGAACATAGCTACTTGACATAGTGATAATGCATGTTTACTCATTCAGAGATCTCATGATCTGGTGTATTCCATTTCATGCGACGTTTACGCTATCGTTTTACTACTTATTGCAACTCATGTTTTGGGAGTTGCCTTGGCGACCATACGATCCCGAAGAGTTTTCATGTTTCTATTATTTGGCTTGGTGCGACTATTTTGATAGTCTTTATGCCACAGGTAAGTGAACCATAATCTAGTTGTGCTTCCATATCGAGGCAATATCTATGTGATGAGCATTTCAAGACATATGAAGTAATTTACTTGAAGGAACATATAAGGAACAAAAGTAACGTTACATGGTAAAATTATAAGAACTGTAAAGCGAGCATACCATTTCGTTCAACCGATCTACTTCCATGTTTATGCAAAAGATATAAGATGGGATTATTTCCTTAGTTATATATGTTGCATTCTTTATTAGCATGCAAGGGTAATTCGTCTAGCGACTAGCATATATCAACCATATTTTAAGTGTGTAGGCTAAGCAAAGACAAGTTTATCGTAGCTACCCAGCTTAGTGATGATTTGCCTCGGTCGAGTGATACTCCAAGCGAGCCTTTGAAAGTCTAAGTCTGAACTCCTAAAGGGCCAAGTCTGAAATTTTTTGCCTCAAGCAAGTCTTCTCGCTGAGCAAAGCGGGTCAGATCATCGCATTTGTGTTATTTGAATCAGCTATCTGCATTGATGCGGAGCGGATCATTACATTATACACCACTCAAAATAAGTCTCGTCCTCGAGACTTCCTGAGCGCAAATTGTTCTATCGCACACTACCGAATCTAACTCAAGCATATCAATCTGTATCATTAGATCCGTTCGAACACAACTTCCTACTCGCTTCTCCTTTCGTGTCACGTGTGTGCTGGGTCTTCCTCATTGAATGACTCTATCATTCAATCCAACTTCTGACTCGGTCTTTACTGCGACTTAGCGCAGAACATATATCGCTTAACGCGGAGTATGTTATAATCTATCATAAATGATGATCTAGGCTGAGGCAAACTTATTCAATTTGTTATACTCGTCCATGCGAATCTAACATATTCACTTGCACTATTATTCGAGATCAGCATATCGCGGGTCTGGATCATACACATATACAAGGCGTCCATCTAACATATGCATGTCAACCAACTTAGCAATATTGAAGTCTTTGCACTCGAGTTCAACATATCACTAAGTCTTGGATCGTGCACACATTCAAGGCATCCCTCAAACACATACATTCAACCAAACTTAGCGATAGTGAATTCGGACAAGCTACTTGCGAAAATCTTAAGGGTTATCGTCTTACGAATCACAATGATACCTCCAACGGGGTCATTCAAAATCTAAGTCATTTCCAATCTCACTTAAACCAAGTATTGCACTACCGTTACGCACGATCTATCCGATCAACCAACTAGCATCCAAGTCTTATTATCTATTTCGTTCACGTTTAAATATAGCGTACATTTATCGACCCAAGCCTAACTCTAAGTTTTGCTGCCCCTGTTATATGGCTTGTTCAAGCAATACTCTAAAATCGTCACACAATTCTTTCACTCGACATAGGGTCGTCTGCCTATTCGCTAGGTCAGCTCACAAGGTCATAGGGACCAGAGATGATAGTGGATGCAACAGAGAAGGTGAAGCTTATCAGGGACAGACTTTGAGTGGCGCAGGACAGACAGCGATATTGGGCCGATAGCCATCGGAGACCTTTGGAGTTTGAGGTATAGCTTTAAGCTTTGTCTTGCTTGTGTTTGATTGTTGTTTGTTAGAGTGCTAAAGTTGTGTTTCGTGCTAGGTTGGCGGTCTGGTTTTCTTGAGGATTTCTCCGATGCGTGGTACGATTTATTTCGGTGGAGGCGACAAGCTTAGTCCATGATTCATCGGTCCTTTCAGCATTCATGAGAGGGTCGGTGCAGTCGCTTACAAACTAGACTTACCACCTGCACTGAAAGGATTGCACAATATATTTTACGTGATGCAGCTGAGATGATACGTGGCAGATCCCAGTCATGTGTTGGATTACTCGAAGATAGAGGTGGACCCTACTCTTAGCTATCCAGAGCATCCAGTGGAGATTCTGAATCAGAGAGAGAAGGTGTTGAGGAACTAGACGATTCCTTTGGTGCGCGTCGCGTGGAGGCATCACTCGCCAGGAGAGAGTACCTGGGAGCGAGAAGCCGAGATGCGCGAGCGATATCCATACATGTTCAAGTTGTGAGGTATAATTATTTCTTGTATTGTATTGTTTGCTTTGATAGATAGTTTCGTCCTTAATTTCGAGGACGAATTTTTTTAAGGTGGGTAGGATTGTCACCTTCACTTTTTCATTCAAGGGTAGTTTGGTAATTGACATGGATAATATTTATTTTAGGATTAATTATATTTAATATTGTGTATACATGCATGATTTATTTATTTATTGTATTATTTATTGATTGTTAGTTGTAGATTTATTTTGGACTTGTGTAGTGGACCTAACCCATTTATTTAGAATGCATGAACCAACTTTTAGTTTGAGTCTAAGTTGAGCCCATGAATTAGGCCCATGGATTAGGAGGCTTCATTAATTAGAGAAACCATTAGATTAGAACCTTTCTCCTTTATTAATTTCTTCATGAGAGGCCCCAAGGGGTATTTATGACTTTGTACATTTCTTGGGGAGGGGTTACATGGCCTGCCATAGCAAGAAGAGAGAGAGTGCTCTCATTTTATTTTATTCCCCAAATTCTAGATCTATAATTTTCCCTCTTCCAATTCCCTCCATTCCCTCATCAATTCTCCACCAATTCTTCATCAATCTCCTCCCAAATTCTTTATTGAGGCTTCTACACCAAGGATCTACAAGAAGGAAGTAAGGAGCAAGGAGGAGGAGGCCAAGCTCTACAAGAAGAGGAGCTACTTGGCAATTATAAACTTTTTATTGGGAATCCATCTCCCAATAGGTACATTTTAGTTTCCCCCCTTCTAATAGACTTTAGATCTGAGATTTAACCATAAAAAACTAACCCACATGCATAGGCTACCCATAGAAATTAGTTTTAGGTCCATCGGAGACCTACGGTGGAAGTTATGGCCAATTTGGTGCCAATTTTGGAAGAATTTTAAGATTGGCACATGTAGTGCTTGTCATTGGGTCTAATAGATCTAAATGATACTTGATTGCTTATTTGTGACTAGTGTCGTATCCACAATTGGATACGTGTAGGCCGTATCTCGTCAATTTGACGAAACGGGTCAATTTTGGGAGTTTTCCTCCGACACGGGACCTTGTGCATATCATATTGTGACACGGACATGTAGATAATCTAATTACTATACGTATTATTCATAATTAATGTTTTAGACTTATTCGTGTCCTTCGGGATGCGTTTGGTTGTGTGTTGGAGCCGTATCACAAGCGTATCATAGATTTAGTGTGATACGGGTGCGGTGCACTCCATGTGTTTGTTGTTTTGCCCTCTCTACTATACGAGCATGTGTAATTCTATATATATATATATATATATATATATATGTGTGTGTGTGTGTGTGTGTGTGTGTGTGTGTGTGTGTGTTGGTTTTAGTTATATATATATATATATATATATATATATATATATATATATATATATATATATATATATATATATAGATAGTTGGTAGCTATGTATATATAGTTGTGCTAGGAGTATATATACATACTTAGATGTGTTTGTGTGTGAGAGTGCTCGAGAGAGTAAGAGGGCATGTGTCAGCAGGGGATGAGTGCTCGGGCACTTGCATAGGAGCAGTGCCTGTGCAGCAGTGCTCACAGAGGGGAAGACCAACTCGATCATGGAGGAAGAGCCACAACAAGTATTAGTAGCAGAAGCTACTGTGCAGTTTCCATTGCAAGTATCAGCAGATCTCCCTGTGCAACACACTGTAGCAGTGCCACAACACAGAGAGATAGCACAATAATATGTGCAGTGCAAGTAACAAGCAGTGGTGCTCGTGCATTCAGCAAGTGCCATCCACTGAGTACACTGAAGTGGCAGTAGCCAGTAGTTCAACTGAGCACTGTTGCATCAACACCTCACTGCAGTAGCTAAACGCATTAGCAGTAACAACAGCTTGTAAGAGCACACAGCAAGCAGCAAGACAAGGTAGTGGCCTAGCAGGAAAGTACTAGTCCAGTTCAATCCAGTCCAGTTCAATCTAGTCCAGTTCAGTCAGCAGTAGCAACCCCAGTGTATTCAGCATTTTCATCAATGAGCATTGCAACATCAACAAAAAGGAGGGGGAGGCACTATGCAACTGTACAACATCAGTTCGAGCCAGGCTTTCAACAATTTGCAGTGCCTCGAGGCAGTTCTACAACAGGGAGCAATGCAAGAGCAGGTGCAGTTTCAGCAAACCAACATGTTCAGCAGGTAACTGCACAGTAGCAGCAACTGGGGGGAAGCAGCAACTCGTGCACGGAGAGGTGAGTCACTGTGTAGAGCAATCTAGCAGTTGCAGATTTCTGAGACACTGTGCAGTGCAGTAGCACAGCTAGGAGCAGCAGCAGCCTTGGTAGCTTGCCGAGAATGGGGGGGACTCCGATGGAGCCTGCAACAGAGACCAGCAAGCCACTGCACAACATTTGAAGAGGCATAGGTAGCAGTATCAGCAAGTCTCAAGTATCAGCGTATCAAGTTCAGACCAAAGTATTCAGTATCAACAGTTGAAAGTTCAGTTGTAAGTTGATGAAATTAGTATATTAGTGTATAGTTAGTTAATTAATTAGAAAGTGTATTAGGGAGATAGTTAGGTATACGGTGTAGTATCTGTTAGATTGGTTATCTAGGTATAGATAGCTAGTAGATATTAGATATAGTTAGTCATATAATTATACTAGTGTATATAGGATACGTTGTCAGTTAGTGGTTTGAGAAATAGTTAGCTAAGTAACTGTTAGTAACTAACTATGTATAGTATTGAGATATATATATACTATGGTATTAGTATATTCATATGTTATAGTTAGTTTATGGGGCATTAACTATTGTTTTAGCTACATCAATAATGGTTTTGGATTACCTCAGGATACCAGGGTAATTCCAAAGTATTGGGTCGATACCCAAGGTTTTGAGTTTTGGTATCGAGATAGGTGTGATACGCATTGGTGCAAGGCCAAGGTATCCTAATTCAATTGGTTTTATATAGTATTATAAATAACTGACTTGTATATATAACACTATTTTCATATATATGAACTTGCGTATCTTAGGATACGGCCTTTTTGTGTGATTCTAGTATCATAGCTTAGCTAGTATAGAATAGTTTCATGGTGTATCGATTTAGTGACTTAATATTAGACTCTTGCAACCTAGATTTCATCAGTTTGACCTAGAAATGGCTTTATGACTTAGAATTGCATCAACTTAACTTATTTCCATTTTAGAACCTTGTATTGATGCAACATACCATATATAGGTTGTGTGACACTAGCTTGGGCATCAAGAGTCACACCTTGCTCAGAACGTCAGGCGAATATATTCCTCTGATAGTTTTCAATTCATAATATTGTATATATACATGTTGGGATTTGTAAGTGAACCCCCATCTCTCCTGATCTTGACTACTCCCTAGAAGGGAGAACTCTTAACGATGCTTTGAATAGCAATCTTTCGTACCCCATTCCATAGAATTGTATACATTGATCCCGACACAATGATTTTATGGACTGATACTATATAGATCCCGTCAGGAGATGTTATCCCCTACCGTGTTCAGTGGATACTCGTGTACATTGTATTTCATCGTGTATATTGGGTATTGATTATATTTCGTGTTCACACACTGCTCGTGTTCAGTGTGCTTATTCGTGTACACCCACCACTCGTGTTCGTGGTTATGATATTCGTGTACACCACTGCTCATGTTCAGTGATTAAATTTCGTGTGCGTAGTGTGTCGTGATTGGATCCATCAGTATTAGTTGAGGGTGGGAGAGTAGAAGTTGATTATGTGATCAAAGCCATTCTTACATCGTGTACATTCTGGTTACATACCTCACTTGTAATCCGTCTTACCTGATCATGTTCACCCAACCCGATCGCATAATGAACTTGTATTATGAAGCACATTAGTTAGTTTAGATTGCAGTTATTTTATCATATTGCTGATATTCATATTGTTGATCTATATTCTCGTACATTGCCTATATATCTATTATTCATCATTGATATATTTAGTGATCTTGTATTTTATTTCTATATCTATTTATATGCTCGATTATGCTATTGAAACTACTTTCAGGGGTATGTACTTCGCTCCAATCCTGACTGAATATATTTTTCCAGATGACTGGCTTATAGAGCAGTGTCCCATATTCTACAGGCCGCAGGACGACGTACCTATAGAGGATACTCCTATAGATCAGGAGGACTTAGTTGCAGAGCCCGAAGAGGTCTAGTTTATTTGTATTGGATTGTATTAGACTATTCTTTTGTTGAGATTCACATCTTGTATATTATTTCATATTATGGATTCTATCTTTATTCTTTCCTTCGCTATTCCATTCGTGCATTATTCTTCCTTAGTTTGTTTTGTGATTGAGATTAGTTATTCACGTGAGATACCATATTGCTCCTCCCTTTGGAGTTGAGATGATTGACATGTACCATATTATATTGTTGAGATGTTAGATAGTTAGAAATGACCCAGACAGCGTTCTACCTCCGATTCTGCGACGTAGGATGGACATAACCACGTACTCGTGCCCGAATATCCGGGTGTGGGCCGTGAGACCGCGTGAGCCTGGAGTTGTGTCCGCGCAAGGCAAATACCGAAACGGCCATTGATAACTAGTTCACCAAGTCGATATAGCGAAAACATAAAATAAACACAAGTATGAATACATAAACAAGCTCTCTTTATTGATAATGAATAAGGTTACAAGTCGTTCAAGATCTCTCTCTCTCTCTCTCTCTCTCTCAAACAATAAAGGCGTGCCAAGCGGCTTACAACTTGGGATGATACATAGGCGATGTTCTAATATTATGTCATGTATATGTGCTCCAGCTCCGGACGCAACACTCCAAGGCTCCAGAGCGAACTCTACGCCTTAGCGCGCACGAGGGGACATAATGCACCAAACGAGGTTCTCCCGCACCCTGCAAGCAATCTGGTGGGTTATCAGTACATGAATGCACTGGTGGGGAGGCCTCTCGTCCGCTCGACAAATTCAACACGTTATATTAGTTTTGTGCACCAACTATTAAGTTATCTTTCTAGTCTTACCTTATGATCAATTTTATGCATAAGATACAAAGCCTATCTCATGTGGCAGTGCGTCGTGCGATATACAAGAAATATGATGATACTTACCAACTTACCATTTGTCCTTCCCTGTCCAAGTATAAAACCAAGTTAAACCAAGCACGAATATAGATATATAGAAATTTCCAGATCGCATAACGAACACATGTATGCTACGAGCGTATTTCTAAATCAGATGCACGATGTACACAATTTACCATACTCATTTTACTTTGTGACTCAAGTTGTGCAGATTACTCAGATGTCTTATATTTATTTTACACCGGCATGTTATACTTGTATAGGCATGTTATACTCAGACTACTCAAATGTGTTTCAAGCTTCCGATTACTTGGTCCAATTAACGATCTGCACGCATAGTGCACCGTATATCCGTTACTTGCCACAATTTCCTACTAGCCCATACGTGGGTTGCCGCCACGTATAAAGTATACTAATGATACATACTTGGTCTTATGACCTGACGAGCCATCATGGACAAATTATATTCTCGGCACAGGAATGGAATGCAACGCAGGTAGCGAGCCCCACTACACGCCTTCCCGTCCGAAGCAAACGACTATCTGAATGTTCCTCACCAGTTCGGATCGGCCCCAGTGTGACCAGGGTACCGTCTGCAGGAACCATAAGCATGTGCACAGGTTGTCCATGACCATTGACCATCAACACTAAGCTTTTATTATATGGAATATTTTAAGGCCTTGAATGAACATAGCTACTTGACATAGTAATAATGCATTTTTACTCGTTCAGAGATCTCATGATCTGGTGTGTTCCATTCCATGTGCCGTTTAAGCTACCGTTTTACTACTTATTGCAGCTCCCCTTTTTGGGAGTTGCCTTGGCGACCCAACGGTCCCGAAGACTTTTCATGTTTCTATTATTTGGCTTGGTGCGACTATTTTGATAGTCTTCTTGCCACAGGTAAGTGAACCATGACCTAGAAGTGCTTCCATATTGAGAAAATATCTATGTGATGAGCATTTCAAGACATATGAAGCAATATACTTGAAGGAACAAAAGTAACGCTACGTAGTGAAATTATAAGAACTGTAAAGCGAGCACATCATTCTGCTCAACCGATCTACTTTCATGTTCTATGCAAAAGATATAAGATAGAATTATTTTCTTAGTTAGATGTGTTGTATTCTTTATTACCATGCAAGGGTGATTCGTCTAGCGACTAATATATATCAACCATATTTTAAGTGTGTAGGCTAAGCAAAGACAGGTTCATCGTAGCCACCCACCTTAGCGATGATTCACCTCGGTCGAGCGATACTCCGAGCGAGCCTCTGAAATTCTAAGTCTGAACTCCTGAAGGGCCAAGTCTGAAATCATTTGCCTAAAGCAAGTCTTCTCGCTAAGCAAAGCGGGTCATCACACTTGTGTAGTTTGAATCGGATATCCGCATTAATGCGGAGCGGGTCGTTACAATAGTCCCTTAACCTCATCGTCAAACTTGACTCTCATCGAGGATAGCTGGTCAACCACGCCCTGGAACTCACTCAAGTGATCCGTAATAGACGCACCATAGTTGTATCGCAGATCCATCATCGTTCGGATCAGGAACATCTTGTTTGCCCTGGTCTTCTTCGCATACAAAGATTCCAGCTTATCCCACAGCATCTTCGCGTGCTCAATATTGACAACGTGGTTATACACGTTCTCGTCAATGAACTGTCGTATGTACCCACAACATGTATGTGCTAGAACTTTCAGTCCTCTTCGAATTTATCACTGGACCTCTCAGACGCAAATACTGGAAGATGCAGCTTCTTAACGAACAGAAAATCATTCATCTTGCTCCGCCAATAATGATAGTTGGTACCGTTCAGGTTTACCATGTGCACTGGCTTCACGTCCTTCTCTCCTCCCTTGTTTGCCTGTCAACTCTTGACCTCTCTGAACTCCAAAACATGGCTTTGATACCACTTTGTTGAGAACGAAAGAGCGAAAACCGTTCCCCAAACCAAGAAGCCCTGCGAGAGAACCGAGCAAAAACATACAAACCAAAAAATGCCAAACACAAATCACAGACACAGAAATTTTTACATGAAAAATCCAAATAAAAAAACCACGAGACGATCAGAGTCCAACCGTGAAAAGCCTCCACTAATGGAATAAGAAATACACGACTCCTTACAAACTTCTCACCGATCCAAACGGATCACCACAAAAATAGATCACAGACAAACAAAGAACGAATATGACGAGAAAAAAATTACCCGAAACCGATCTCCTCTTCAAAATAGCCTTCAATCTATTCCTCGCTCCTTCCAATTTGTAAAAGCATTCTTGCCTCCTTTTACAATATTTTTGAGATATATGAAATATATTTTAGGACTATAAGACATCTAATATATATAACCTTAAACCCAACAACTAGTATTCCTATTATATATAGAAATACCCAATTCAAATCTAAATTCATTGACATATTCCTATTATATGTAGGAATACTAAATCCAAATATATTGAGGTATTCTTATTATACGTAGGAATACTCAATACAACTCTAGAATATTTTCCATATAGGTTGGAATCCAACACACTCCAACATAAAACTAAGCCAGTTGCTTGCATTGGAATTTAGGAAAAAATACGAGTTAGAGAAGCAAAAGTGGCTTCTATGATTGTGCTTTTTGCTAACAGAGTGAGCAAATTTAGAAAGTAAACTGACATGTTCATGCGTGAACTTTCGCCATTTCATAAATTGTTGGTGAGATTATTTGATTTCTGGTTTGGTGACGAGTTGTGTTCTCCAACACATTTTACATGTGCGCATCCCTTCTAATTGAAAATTGCTTCTTATGGGATCATCAGTCCTCTCTACCTCTATGATAGGTGGGTTCGAGTGTGATTTGTCATAGCCCACCTGTCATAAAATAAGGGCGGGCGGACAATTGAGGAAACGATTGAAGAATGGATGATCAAGTCTCAATCAAGATCATGTCATATTAGGGGATAAGAAAGCGAAAGTAGAATGGCACATTAAGGTACGCTTTACAATCTCACCCAAGATTGACCAAGATCATGACCATGCTGGAACAGAGAGCACCAAGATTCCGAAAAACTGAACTTGCTAAAGCCAGAAATTGTCGGAAAGAAAATTGATTTTGATTATGCATTCAAAGGAAAAGGAAATTTAGAATGCCATCCAGAAATAGAATCCACTCCCAGTTCCTCATTACTACAACTTGTTATACCAATTCAAATGTGTTCCCAAGAGGCATCACATTTGTCGGAACAAAAGAAACAAAATGCAGGATATTACTTCAGGGATCAAGGAGATGAAAGTGTTCTTAGGTGATGTTCCTTCATCTGGCTGGAGCTTCATTTCTTTCGATAGTAATTTAGATCCACAAGGTTCTTTTGAATGCATAATGGAAAGAACGCTAAGCCCGCCCAATTTAGCTTTTGAACCATAGGCAAAACAAACACTACTTGTATCTACCTTAAATGTTGGAACACAATTCACAGTTCAACTACATTCAATTCAATGACGTGACAATGCAAGATCAGGAAGATGCCTCACTAGCAAATAAGAGTCATCTCCAAACAGTGATAAAATATTACAAGAAGTTTTATAGAAGTCTTTATATATGACAACAATTCTTGGCAAGTGATTTACTTCGACCTGTGAAGAGCCAAGTCAAGAAGGGTCCGGAAAAATGTATGGGGATACATGGGTGGCTGTTCTGAAAGTGCCTGAAAATCATGTGATGCAAATATTATATATGAGTACACTACAATATCCAATTCTCATCTATGAAAATGAGGATGGTTTCTATACCTGATGAATCAAGACCGTGGATGGAGTCATTCCGGGAACAGTGTTAACCTCGATCACTAACACCTGAAACATCCATATTGCCCATGATAAATTTCAGATTGCAGGAAGTATTGATTTAGAAGAAGACTATACCAGTCGATCAGCAAAGGACATGAATACTTGGACAAACCAGGGTGATGGCCAAGTCGAATTGCTAGTTAGAGATCTAGAAAATGGCTCATTGGAACTACATGATACAATATAGTCACAAATCATTGACTTGCTTATTGATGCATGAGGTTGGGTCTTCAGCAATTTGATGTGTACAAGCAGGCGGTAACCATTTTGTACTTTAACAGAGCAGTGATAAAGCCTAAGAGCAAAAAAGGTTAAATCGTAATTGGAAGGAAAGAATGGGAGGTTCATATATAATTAATTGTTTAAACAGAGTGGAACTAGTTTGACATCATAGAAGAGCAATCCATGTAATCTGTACTTACACCTAGTACAGAAAACCTTGCCTATATGTCCACTGACAATAAGTACAGCAGCTCAACACGTTATGCATCTGAATCTAATTCCAATACGGATCACCATGTTGCTTTTTTACTTGCATACAAAAGTTCTGTGTAAAATTCCCCGTTCTCGAGGGAAACATTTGTTAGCATTAAAAACTCTGTGGTACTGCTGTTACTTTGAGACAGACAATTGGTTCCCAAGGACTACCGACCACTTAGATCCCTCAATTATTGAAAATTAACGGGCCCAAGAAACCTGCATGAAAGAACCATAGTTTACCTCTCCATTGCGCACATTAACAAATGCATCAATGCGTGAGAAACCTTCCAGTCCCAAAGTATTTGCTATCATTTCAATTCGCTGTTTACATCGCTGCAGGACCTCATTACTGGAGAAGGAAAGAAGTTTCTCAGTTCAAACATATTTGATACACTTTCAGGAGAAAAAGAAATTTGAAACTGGACATTTTCTTTAAATATTTGTAACTAGGTCATTCTGGAAGTTCTTAATAATAAAATACAAATACCAGAAATCTTGATCAAAGGATCAGTTGTACTTGTGCCATTTTGAAGCATCAATTAAAGCATGCGTGAATGCTCTGAGTGTGCTTAACTTAGTGTCACCATATAATGGAACAATAAATTGCAAAGAGGGTTATCATGCGTAAGTTTTATTACTTCTAAAATTGTGGAAGCTCCTAACAAGATATGGGTATTTAGTGAGTGCAAAATGGATCCAAATTTGGCTATCCTGACTTTAGTGTTGTTAATTTTTATTTCACATTATCTTTTCAAATTCATAGTTAGGTTTTTCTTTTCTCACATGTCAATGTATTGTTCTTCCAAAATTTTCCTTTTTATGTCCTGTAATGCCAAGGCATCGTACATGAACCCTACTTAGTCCATTTATCCAAAATCACCCACCAAAATATTCATGATTGTTTGCTTGGTAAAATGAAGCTTCCTTTTGGAAAATTGTCAGAGAAAATAACTCAGAAAGGAGAAAAATGAGTTTCCATTGCAACTGCACTTTCTTATACTTACTACTAAATCTCACCATGGAACTACATATAGCCATGAGGATTCCTTGAAACCAACTGAGTTTGACACAAAAAAACTACTTATGGTCCCCCGAAATTGATGCATAGACCATTTGTAACCAACCAACTGCATATACACTTATCTTGACCGATCAAAAATTCGCCGATCATTCCACTGGATGCAATTAACCTTTGCTATGACTACAATTTTTGCTTTCTGGACCTAGACTCGTCGAGGATCGACCACATGACTGAAACATTCTTATATGGCTTTGTCAGTGTACATATAGAAAAAAGAGAATGGGGGTCCCACAACGAAAATTTGCATGAGATATTGGCATTACAGAGCATTATGAGATATTGACGGCACTAGGGGATCCAAATTCATAAAATACAGCTTACTGCCTCCTCAAATCCTAGTGCTCGCTCAACTTTGCTCAACATTTTACATCTCCTATCGTGTGTGATCATCTTATGTTGTTGGAATTATCTGATTTAGGATTGAACTATCCAATATCCAAATAGAAATTTAGTAGAATACTTGGCTTGTTTATTATTGAGGTGGAACTACATATATATAGTAGAGGCTTACCCATCTCTTTACTATTCTACTCAATGTGGGACTAAAAGTCCATTAATACTCTCAACACTCCCCCTCAAGATGGACGATAGATATCAATCATCCCCATCTTGTTACATAGTTTAGAAAGACTCAACGAATTAAGTCCCTTAGTAAGACAATCTACGACTTGTTCTTCTGAGTGAACATGATCGAGCTTTAATATCCCTTCTCTAGCTTCTCTTTGATAAAGAACCGATCGATCTCGATATGCTTCGTTCTGTCATGCTGAACTGGATTGTTAGCTATACTTATTGCAGCTTGACTTCACTCAGAAGGCGCAATGGTGTTTCATGGTCCAGCTTCAACTCTGTCAGCAGTGTTTTTACCTAGAACAACTCTGACACTCCCAGAACCATAGCTCTATATTCTGTTTCAGCGGTCGACTGTGCTACCACAGACTGTTTCTTGCTTCTCCATGAGACTAAGTTACCCTCCACAAAGACGCAGTACCCTGAGGTAGACTTTCTGTCGTCCATGCAGCTTGCTTAATCTACATCGCAGTATCTCTCAACACCCAGGTGTCCATTGTTCTTGAACCATAGCCCTCTTCCAGGGGGGCCCTCCAGATATCTCAGAATATGAAAAACTGCATCCATGTGGCCCTTCCTTGGATCATGAATGTAGCGACTCACTATACTCACAACAAATGAGATATCAGGGCGAGTGTGGCCTAGATAAATCAATCTGCCTACAAGTCTTTGATATCTCTTACGATCAACCGACTCTCCAGCCTCTGTCCTAACTTATCTTTCTGATTGATTGGAGTGACTGTCGATCGACATACCAGCATACCAGTCTCTGTGAGCAGGTCTAGTACATACTTCCTCTGAGAGAGGACGATCTCATCTCTTCTTCGAGCCACCTCGATGCCAAGAAAATACATCATCATTCCCAAGTCCTTTACTTCAAATTCCTTGACAAGTTTTGACTTCAGCTGGGTAATCTCCTCCTCCTCATCACCTGTGATCACTATATCATCTACATATACTATAAGTATGGTGACGTGGCCTCTCGCATATCGGAAGAAGACCGTGTGATCTGCATTGGTCCGGTTGTACTCCATGTCCGTGATAGCTTTCCTGAATCTTTCAAACCAGGCCCGAGGAGATTGCTTGAATCCATACAGTAATTTCTTCAGCTTGCACACCTTTCCTGTCGACTGCTTCGTGCAAAACCCCGGGGGCATCTCCATGTATACTTCCTCTTGTAGATCTCCATGAAGAAAGGCATTCTTCACATCCAATCCAATTGATGAAGTTGCCACCCATGGTTTGCTGCAAGAGACCAGGATTCTCACAGTGCTCATCTTTACTACTGGAGCAAATGTCTCATCATAGTCGATGCCATAGGACTAAGTAAATCCCATGTCACCTCCACTTTGCCAAATGAGAGTATTTTGGTCATTTGGAATATCTATTTATTTCTAGTGATTAATAATTATCATTGTGATATTTATTTAAATTTGTGTTTGTATTATTATTTATAGATAGTGGGCTAGCCTATTATTTAGACTTAAACACTAGTGAACCCAATAAGACTTGTCATGACAACTAGTAAGCCCAACATGGAGTAGGCCCATTAGATCCATTCCCTCTAATTGGTTAGGAGGATTAGACTAATTTGCATTAGTGTAGAAACTTTCCAAAATAGCCATCCTTAATTATCCTTCATAATTCATCATGTAGGGACATTGTAGACAATTGTTGGTGACTTGGAGAAGGGGAAAGAGGGCCGGCCACTTAAAGGCTCTCCTCTCTCTCTCCTCTACATTTGTTCATTCATTTTGAGATCCCCAATTCCCTAGATCCCCAATTCACTCATCCCTCCACCAATTCACCCTCATTTCCCTCTCAATTTCATTAGCAAGGAGCATTGGAGCTTGGATTTGCAAGGAGCACTTGGAAGAGGAGCTTGTGGCAAGAAGATCGTGTCCGGATTGAGTCAATTGTACATTTCATTGAGAATACATCTCCCAATAGGTATAGATCTGAATTTATCTCTTATTGAGTTCCAAATCATGCATTTAACCATTAGGGATCACGCCTTGGCTTAGGGCTACCCATAGAATCAAGAATTGAGTCCATATGACTTGTATTGTGAAAGTTACATGGTGATTTGTGTTCAATTAGGGAAAAATTACGAGATTGGCACATCAAGTGTGTGTTATAAGACTAATTTAGTCTAATTGGACTTAGATCGGAGTTGGAAGACTAGCTACATGTCAACAAATGGATACGAGTAGGCCGTATCACGACATAGTATGATACGGTGTGATACGAAGCTCGTTTTGGGTGAATTGTACTATTTCTCTTCAATTCCTTTTGTAACTAGTTCTAATAGTTATTATTATGAGTAATTAATATGTGGGAATGATTATTGAGGGGTTTAGGGGTTTTGATGCTTTGTGTAGTGTGTGTATCATGAATTCTCGAATCATACACTATAAGTATTCGATTTAATATTTAGTGTGTGATATGAGTGAGTGTATATATATATATATATATATATATATATATATATATATATATATATATATATTCTAGTTATTGATATATTGATAAATCATTCATTGAAATTGTTGGTATATGATGTGGGGGTGTGTATTATTTTTATGGGAGATGAGTGTTGTGTACTGTGATTGTTGGTGAGTGTGCAGGTGACACGCGTGTCCATGTCTGTGGGGGAGTTACTTGATGCTTGAGTTGCAGTAGAGGGAGTGTTCAGTTGTGAACGGTGTGTATCAGCAACTCTGATATTGAGATCAGTGTGTTGTGGGGGTGTGGAGCTATATGTAAGGGCTCGGGTGCGTGGGCAACTAAGGGTGGCAGCAAGTGTGGTTGTGTACACATGCTGCAGGGAGACAACTTATGCATGTTGGATCACTGAGATCGAGTAGGGGGGTGATGAGGCTTTAAGTAGTAGCATCAATACAAGGGTGTGGTGTGTTTGTCTGTAGACATTTGGTACAGTGCACAGTTTAGTGAGAGGGGGAGCTGGCAATGTGGGGGATAAGAACAAGTGAGCATCAGCATATTGCTGCAATAGCAAGTGTTGCAGTTATCTTGGTGTACATCAGGAGCACTATATGGTCAGTGGTCGTGCACCAGAGCAGATGAGGGGGAGAACCATGTCTGAACACCTCAGTGAGTGCCAGTGTGAATGCACTGAAGGTGTGTATCAGTTGTTAAGGAAGTTACCATTAGTAATTTTGTTATTGATGACAGTTAGTTCAGTTAGTAATTTAGGGTAGCGGAGATGTCAATTAGAGTGTTAGATATAAGTTAGTGTATATTAGTTAGCAAAGTAAGTTATGTGTTGGTGCATTAGAATATCAGTTATTATAGGTTAGAGGTAAGTGAGTTAATAATGTGTGAGTTCATGAGTATTGGTGTGGAGATTAGGTAATAAGTTTGGAGGTAAGTTAAGTTATTCAGTATACACTAAGATAACACTAGGTGTAGTATAACTAGTATGTATACAAGTTATATATATAAGAATACTTAGTGTTAATAACTAGTGTAGGTATATAGTGATATTCATACTAGGTATCCTGATACCTTGTATAGGCTAGGCTAGTACAACCTAGAAATAGCTAGTTTGACTAAAGTTGACCAAGTTTGACCTAGTTTAGCTAGAGTGACCTAGAATTGACCTAGCAAACATGTTCTAATGCATTTTGCTCATTTCTCACTTTATTACACCCAATTGATATGCCATTCATATATAGGTGTGTGTGACACCAGCTCAGACAACGCGTTATCTCTTTTGCTACGGACCGGAGGCGAGTACATCTCTGTGTTAGTTTTTATTTCATGATAGTGTATATATCACTGGTTCTAGAATTATATACTTGATTTCGACACAGTGGTCAGACGGACTGGTACTATATGGATCATGTCAGGAGATGTTATCCCTTACCGTGTTCAGCGGGTACTCTTTACACATGTATTTCATCGTATGCATCGGGTATTGTTTCATGTGCTTCATGTGCAATCATTATTTCATGTGCAAGTGTGATTATATCGTATTCATGTACGTAACGTGTCGTGATTGGATCCACGAGTATTAGTTGGGGAGAGGGAGTAGAAGTTGGTTATGTGATCAAGCCCTATTTACCTCATGTGTATGTCAATTGTACACCTCACGTATAATCAAGTTACCTTATTTACCTCATGTGCAACCTAAGCCGATCACATAATGAACTTGCGCTCTAAACTACATAGCTAGTATTCCAGTTTCTCTACTTGCAATTATTTTCATATTGCCTGTATTTATCTTTCAAGTTCATATTGTACTTATCTGCATGTTCCCGCTATATTTTCATTTCTAGTTACTTGTGCATCTTGTATTCTTTCATATTGCTTGTCATATATTCTCTACCATGTATTTGGAACTGCTTGCAGAGTTTTGTACTTCGCTCCAATCCTGATTGGATATATTTTTCAGATGATTGGCTAGAGGAGATGTGTCCCACTTATTACGGGCCGCAGGACGGCGAGCCACTAGAGGGTACCTCCCTAGAGCAGGAGAACTTAGTGCCAGTGACCGAGGAGGCTTAGACTTTTAATTTGGACTTTGTGTTAGTCTCATTATTAGACTTTTGTCATGTATATATTATTTGAGACTTATATTGTGCCTAGACTAGTAGTTTTGGACTTGTGATGTATTGTGACTCCTTATTTCTCTTTTCTATTCCATATCGTGCTTTTATCCTGCTTTAGTATTATTTTGTGATTGAGTATCAGTTAACATTTATCTTATATCATATTGTTCCTCCACTTGGAGTTGAGATAGCATTGACAGGTACAATTTATTTAGTGTGTGAGATGTTTAGATAGTATTGATGACCTAAACAGCGTTCTACCGTCGATGTTGCGGCGTGGGCTGGACGTACCCACGTACTTGTACCTTTACACCGGGTGCGGATCGTGACACGTTTTTGTGGTAGCCCATGCAGGTTAAGGTAGTAGTACTCAAACTTGGAGTATTACTACAAGCCTGCTATAGGAAATAGGACTTAGGATCTAGGATGAGAGTATACTCAATCACAACTAGGAAACATTTCTAATTTATCGATTTTGCAATCTTTATCATTCTGAATATTGATTTCTTTGAAATATTATTTTTCTTCTTTGATGATATCGTATATCCCGCAGTATTGACTTCTTTGTTTCAATCTGTCTTCAGGATGCCTCCGAAGATCAGATTCTATCGCTCGGGAACAGTTGCAGCTTCCTCAGCTACTTCCCAGCCCGATGCGGAGAGGGCAGCTAGTACTGCTTCTTGTCCAGTTGAGAAAGTCGCCTCACCGATCCAGGTGGGGATTTCAGCAACAGCCTTTAGGGGTGCTCCTCCTCCAGTTCCGACAACAGTCCCAGCTACTTCTGAGGGACTTCCAGAGGATAGAGGGTATTATGTATGATGATGATTGGCTTGAGCACATCGAGCGCGTCATGCGCTTATCCCGCCTAGCAGAGGATCTGAAGGTGGAGACGGCAGGGTTGCAGATGTCAGACATTGCTAGTACCTAAGTTCCGAAATGAGCCGCAGATGACGATCCAGGATTGACATGGGAGGACTTCAAGGACTTATTCAGGAAGTTTTTTCCGCCTACGGAGAGACTAGACTTGAAACGACAGTTCCAGAACCTTCATCAGGGGAACATGTCGGTTGAGGAGTATGCCGCAGAGTTCGACAGATTGGGCATATATGCTACGTACATGGTGCGGGATCCTGAGATCCAGGCGAGTCGATTCAGAGAGGGCCTGAACTGGGAGGTGAAGGCTTTCATTTCCTCGAGCCATGAGACATACTCAACTATCCTGAAGGAGGCCCGCAAGGTCGAGAGAGACCTGAGTTTGAGGCCCAAGAGAGACGGAGAAATCTTTGGTGGCAGCAGCAGTGCGGGTCCAGCCAAGCGACCCCATTTCCAACAGCAGAGACAACAGTATTCCGCGCCGATCAGAGCACCAGTACAGCAAGCATACCAGATGCAGAGACCAGCTCAGCCGGCTCCTACTTGCCCTTTCTGTAAGAAATCAGGGCATGGGTGGAATGTTTGCAGAAAAAGGCTGGACCAGTGTTTGTTTTGTGGCTCAGTAGACCACCAGCTGAGGGATTGTCCCAGGACTTTAGCTCGATCAGCTCAGGGAGCTCCAGTTCAGAGAGCACCCGCAAGACCACATGCGGGTCAGCAGAGAGGACCTCCATCGCAGACACAGCAGCAGAAGTTTGTACAGCACCAGCAGCAGTAGAGAGGTACACAGCAGGGACGAACTTTCGCTCTGTGACGAGCTTTTGCTTTGACAGTTGAGGAGGCCGAGCCAGTCAGAGATGTGTTTCAGGTTCAGTTCTTCTTGATTCTTTTTCAGCTTATGCTTTATTTGATTCCGATGCTTCCCATAGTTTTGTATATGTATCTTTTGCTCTTAAGAATCGTTTAGAGGCTGAACCTTTGGCTAGGACTTGCAAGATCACGACTGGAGATGGCATTATCCTAGTCAGTGATGTTTGCAAGGATCGGAGAGTTACATTAGGAGGCCGGGAGTTGAGTGCATACTTACTCGTAATGCCACTTCCGGGCTACGATATTGTACTCGGGATGGATTGGTTGAGTAGGCACCATGCTAGTATCGATCGTCGTGGAGGCAGAGTGTTGATTAGACCGTCAGGAAAGCCAAAGTTTGAGATCGCCAGAGGAGAAGCAGTGCAAAGTGAGAATGCATTTTGTGGAGCGTAGAAGACAAGGAATATTTTTCCGGAGGAGTTGTCGGGTTTGCCGCCAGACCAAGATGTGTTCTCTATAGACTTGGTGCCACAGCATGTCTATAGGGTGAACAACAGCGAACTGACGGAGTTGAAGAAACAGGCGGATGGGTTGCAGGATAAGGGTTTCATCAAATCCAGTTCATCACCATGGGGTGCTCCGGTATTATTTGTACCAAGAATGATGGGACGGTACGCATGTGTATCGACTACAGGGCTCTTAACAACCCCACTATCAAGAATAAATATCCGTTGTCGCGGATTGATGATCTGTTTGATCAGTTGAACAAAGCGAAGGTATTCTCAAAGATAGATTTGAGGTCGGGGTACCACCAGGTGAAAGTGAAGAAGGAAGACATTCCAAAGACAGCTTTCAAGACTCGGTATGGACAGAGTTCGAGTTCTTAGTGATGTCGTTTGGGTTGACCAATGCCCCGGCAGTATTCATGAACCTGGTGAATAAGATGATTCATCGGTACCTAGATCAGTTCGTGGTGGTTTTCATTGATGATATATTGATTTATTCGAAGACCCCAGAGGAGCATGAGAAGCACCTGAGGATAGTTCTGAAGACTCTCATGAAGGAGAAGCTGTTTGGCAAGTTTTTGAAGTGTGAGTTCTTCCTTGATAAGGTTGAATTCCTCGGGCATGTGATTACAGGAGACGGGATCTCAGTGGACCCGAAGAAGATTTCAGTAGTTGAGTCGTGGTCTACCCCGAATTCAGTAGCAGAGATCATGAGCTTTCTTGGATTGGCAGGCTATTATTGGAGATTTGTTCAGGACTTCTCCAGGATTGTAGAGCCGATGACTAGGCTGACCCGGAAGGACGTGGAGTTCGTCTGGACAGAGGAGTGTCAGGTCGCCTTTGAGGAACTGAAGAAGAGGTTGACTACAGCTCCAGTGTTGACATTGCCATCGGGGACAGGAGGATTTTCCATATACAGTGATGCTTCGGGTAAGGGTTTGGGATGTGTGTTGTAGCAGAACGGGAAGGTGATTGCCTATGCTTCCAGACAATTACGCCCACATAAGAAGAATTACCCTACCCACGCCCGCATGAGAAGAATTACCCTACCCATGACTTGGAGTTGGCAGCAGTCATCTTTGCTCTAAAACTGTGAAAACACTATTTGTACGTAGAGCGTACAGACCACAAGAGCTTGAAGTATGTGTTTACATAGAAAGAGCTGTCACTACCACTACCACTTTTCCGGAGAGAGATATTTTTGTCTTTTCCTTTTTTGTATCATTGTTAATAATTGTATTTCCTAATAATTATATTGAATGGTATTCTTTTTTTTCTTTTCTCTTTTGAATAATTAGTATTGTTAAATATGGTTATATATTGTATATAGTTGGTAGATAGTTGTTAGCCATTAGTTAGACTAGTTGTTAGTGAACCTAATTGGACCTAACTAGACTTGTCATGGACCAACATTAAGTTAGACCCATTTGAGCCCAATAATTAGTCACTCTTGTTAAGTGATTTAATTAACCAACCATTAGGAGTAGAAACTTCCTCCTTAATTACATTCCTTCATGACAAGCCCCAATGGATATATTGGACATTACACATTACTTGGAGACCAAGAAGGAGGGGGCCGGCCATAAGAGGGAGAGACTCTCTCCTCACTTCTCTTTCCATTTCCAAATTTAGATCTAGAATTGTTCTTCCCCAAATTCACTTCATCCCTCCACTAAATTCAACCAAATTCCTCTCATTCTCTTACATTCTCATCATTTAAGGAGCATTGGAGCTTGGATTGCAAGGAGCACTTGGAGAAGGAGTTGGCTAGGAGTTTGTGTCATATTTATGCCCATTGGAGCTTTCATTGGGAATCCATCTCCCAATAGGTATAATTATGAATTTTTCTCTTTAATTAGATTATAATTCATGCATTTGACCATTACGAACCCTTCCATGGCTTAGGGCTACCCATAGGAAGAAGAACTAGTTTCATAGGAGACCTATTGAGAAAGTTACATTGACTTTTGTGGACAAATTGGAAAAAATCCGAATTTGGACCACTAAGTGTTTGTAGGAATATTTTCTCAAGGATTTTGGAGTGTGATTCATGATTTAATAGGGTGTACGTGTCCACAATTGGATACGAGTACGTCGTATCACAATACTTTGTGATACGGGATAATTTTGGGGGCTTTGTGCTGATGGTGTAATTACACTCCAATTTTCGTTGTAACTAATTAGTTTAGTATTATTATTATGTAATTGATGTGTATTAGTGATCATTATGGAGAATTTGAGGTTTTGACACTTCATTTGGATGGGTATCATGGGTAACCTATTGGTGCACTCAAGGTGGTTGGTGAAATGGATATTGTGTGGTTTGGTATACACTTAACATCATTATATATATATATATATATATATATATATATATATATATATATATATATATATATATATATATATATAATTTCTATTGTGTTGTGTGAGTGTGTGGGGATGTGATCCAATGTGCATCTGTGTGTGTAACTGTGTATCAAGGGGGATGCCTGTAGCTGTGAGAGGATGACTAACCATGAGTGGATGTGACTCGTGTATCATATGTGAAGGATGTGAGCCAATTGGGTCTGTACTCATGGTGGTAGGCTTGTGTGTGTGTTCAAGAGTGGGTGATCAGCTGGATTTAGGTAATATGAGGATCGGGTATGGGCATATGAGTGTGTGCATGTGTTTACCTAGGTGTGTAAGATCTGTTGTGCAGTAGAATGGATGAAGGGGAGAGCACATCAGCAAGTGGCATTGCTGTGCAGGGTGCTCAGTTCTTACAGCAGAGGGTGCAGGCTAAGTATGTTCCTGCATTGGCTTGAACAATAGTGCACATTGGACCTTACTGCAGGAAAAGGGGAAGTCAGGTAAGCAATCATCAGGCCAGTGAGGAGATTAAGCAGCAGTAATAGCTGCTTGGTTCAACATCAGTAGTGTTGCATGAGTATTTGTGTGATTGGGATACCAGTCCATGTGCTTGGGGATATCTATGACACTGATACCTGTTCGTATCTGGAAGGGAAACAGCAGTGTCAGTCTTGCAAGGAGATATCAATGCAGCAAGCCATGCATTGGCAAGTAACAGCAGACATTCAACTGAGTGCAATAAGAACAGGAGCAGTAGCAGTAGCAGTTGCAGTAGCAACTTGAAGTCAACAGCAACTCAAGTTGCAACAGCAACTACAGCATCAGAACATTAGCAGTGAGGAGTTGTGTCCAGCAAACTGGAGAGGAGTTCTTAAGCTTTTGCTGAGCTCGATCAAGTTAGGGGGGAAACTGTTGCCAGAGATGAGCAACAAGTGCATCCTTAGGCCAGGAGCACTGCAGGCAGTGATTTGGAAGTCTGGTATTACAGTGTACTGTGGAGGCTGGGGTAGAGGTTACCTGGGAATTGTTAGGAAAAGGCTAGTATGTGGTATCAAGGTATATGATTTACTATGCTATTTCTAGGTCACACTAGCTAAAACAATGAGGACCTAGTACCAGCTACAGAGGAGACTTAGCTAGCATTATGATATTGTATTGGTTCTAGCTAAACTTTTATAGCATGTATTATTATTTCAGTCCTTGTGTTGAGATTAGACTATTGTGTTGTGATGAGACTTGGACTTGTGATTTATTATGACTCTTTATTCTCTTCTCTAATCTATTTCGTGCATTTATCTTCCTTTAGTATTATATTGTGATTGAGTATTGTTTACCATTTGGCATATATTATATTGTCCTCCATTCGGAGTTGAGATAGCATGACGGGTACATTATATATATTCTGTGAAATGTTTAGATAGTATTGTTGACATAGACAGTGTTCTACGTCGTTATTACGACGTAGGCTGGACGTTGCTCACGTATTCGTGCCCTCATTCCGGATACGGGTAGTGACAAGAGCTCAACATGAGGTAGCGGCGATGGTTGGAGTTGATGAAGGACTTCGACATTTCCTTGCAGTACCATCCAGGGAAAGCCAACGTAGTCGCTGATGCCTTGAGCAGGTATCCAGTGGCTATGTACTTGACGAGGGACAAACACTTATTGGCCGATCTTGATAGCTTGGATATTGAGGTGTTAGTTCCTGGAGTTGCGACACAGATGTGGGGACTTCAGGTACAGTTTGAGTTGATGGACCGGATCATAGTCGCACAGTTCGATGATGAGTCTCTGAGGAGTATCAGAGCGCAGGTTCGGATGGGATTAGCGGATGATTTCACTATTGCTGAGGATGGATCATTGCGGTACGGTAGCAGATTGTGTGTGCCGAGTGGAGCGTTGCACGAAGAGGTTCTTCAGGAGGCGCATCGATTCAGTACTCTATGCATCCAGGTGCCAACAAGATGTATAAAGATATGAGAGAGCATGTTTGGTGGTATGGTATGAAGTGGGAGGTAGCGAACTTCGTATCCAGATGTCTAGTATGCCAGCAGGTAAAGGCAGAGAGACAGAGGCCACGAGGTTTACTTCAGCCCTTACCCATCACAGAGTGGAAGTGGGAGCATGTGACCATGTATTTTGTTTCAGGGCTTCCGCGTTCTCCAGGAGGTAAAGACGCAATTTGGGTCATCGTTGACAGGTTAACTAAATCGGCCCACTTTTTGCCATTTAAAGTAGGTACGTCTACGGAGAAGCTCGCAGAGGTGTATGTGCGGTAGATAGTCAGATTACATGGAATTCCTGTGAGCATAGTCTCGGATCAGGATAGTCGCTTCACATCCCACTTCTGGAGGAGTTTGCAGGCTAGCTTGGACACCCAGCTCAAGTTTAGTACCGCATATCACCCCCAGACAGACGGACAGTCGGAGAGGACTATTCAGACTCTCGAAGATATGCTTCGCACCTGTGTTTTGGATTTCAGAGGCTCTTGGGAGGACCATCTTCACCTGGTAGAGTTTTCTTATAACAACAGCTACCAGGCCAGTATCGAGATATCACCATTTGAGGCATTGTATGGACGAAGATGTCGCATTCCGTTATCTTGGGATGATGTTGGTGAGAGAGTCTTATTGGGACCAGAGATGGTCGTGGATGCAGCTGAGAAGGAAAAGCTTATCAGGGATAGACTTCGGGTGACGTAGGACAGACAACGGCATTGGACCGATAGCCACCAGAGACCATTGGAGTTTGAAGTATAGATTTTGTTTTGTATTGCTTGTAATTGCTTGTTTTAGATTTAGTGTTAAGGCTGTGTTTTGTTCTAGGTTGGCAATCTGGTGTTCTTGCGGATTTCTCCGACACGGGACACAATTCGCTTTGGTGGAGGTGGAAAGCTTAGTCCATGGTACATCGGACCCTTCGGTGTTCTTGCAAGAGTCGGTGCAGTTGCCTACAGACTAAACTTGCAGCATGTACTAGAGGGAGTGCACAACGTGTTCCACGTGTCGCAGCTGAGACGGTACGTGGCAGATCCTAACCATGTATTGGATCACTCAGAGATCGAGGTGGGTCCGACTCTCAGTTATCCAAAGCATCATGTGGAGATTCTGGATCATAGGGAGAAGGTATTGCGGAACCAGACGATTCCTTTGGTACGCGTCGCGTGGAGGCATCACTCTCCAGAGGAGTCTACCTGGGAGCAAGAAGTTGAGATGCGCGAGCGATATCCTTATATGTTTGAGTCGTGAGGTATTATTCTTTTGCTCGTTGTGATTGCTTGTTGTAGTGTTTAGTTCTTTCTTAAAATTTTGAGGACGAAATTTTTCTAAGGAGGGTAGGTTTGTCACCACCACTTTTCCAAATAAGGGTATTTTAGTCATTTGAAATATCTATTTATTTCTAGTGATTAATAATTATTATAGTGCTATTTATTTAAATTTGTGTTTGTATTATTATTTATAGATAGTGAGCTAGCCTATTATTTAGACTTGACACTAGTGAACCCAATAAGACTTGTCATGACAACTAGTGAGCCCATCATGGACTAGGTCCATTAGACCCATTTCCTCTAATTGATTAGAAGGATTAGACTAATTTGCATTAGTGTAGAAACTTTTCAAAATAGCCATCCTTAATTACCCTTCATAATTCATCATTGTAGGGGCATTGTAGACAATTATTGGTGACTTGGAGAAGGGAAAAGGAGACCGGCCACTTAAAGGCTCTCATCTCTCTCTCCTTTCCATTTGTTCATTCATTTTGAGATCCTCAATTCTCTAGATCCCCAATTCGCTCATCCCTCCACCAATTCACCCTCATTTTTCTCTCAATTTCATTAGCAAGGAGCATTGGAGCTTGGATTTGCAAGGAGCACTTAGAAGATGAGCTTGTGGCAAAGAGATCATGTTCGGATCGAGTCCATTATGCATTTCATTGAGAATCCATCTCCCATTAGATATAGATCTGAATTCATCTCTTATTGAGTTCCAAATCATGCATTTAACCATTAAGGATCACCCCTTGGCTTAGGACTACCCATAGGATCAAGAATTGAGTCCATATGACTTATACTGTGAAAGTTGCATAATGATTTGTGTCCAATTGGACAGAATTACGAGATTGACATATTAAGTATGTGTCATGAGCCTAATTTAGTCTAATTGGACTTAGATCAGGGTTGGGAGACCAGTTACGTGTCCACAAATGGATACGAGTAGGCCGTATCACGACATGGTATGATACGGTGTGATACGAAGCTCATTTTGGGTGATTTGCACTCTTTCTCTTTAATTCCTTTTGTAACTAGTTCTAATAGTTATTATTATGAGTAATTAATATGTAGGAATGATTATTGAGGGGTTTAGGGGTTTTGATGCTTTGTGTAGTGTGTGTATCATGAATTCTCGAATCATACACTATAAGTATTCGATTTAATATTTAGTGTGTGATATGAGTGAGTGTGTATATATATATATATATATATATATATATATATATATATATATATATATATATATTCTAGTTATTGATATATTGATAAATCATTCATGGAAATTGTTGGTATATGATGTGGGGGTGTGTATTATTTTTATGGGAGATGAGTGTTGTGTACTGTGATTGTTGGTGAGTGTGCAGGTGACACGCGTGTCCATGTCTGTGGGGGAGTTACTTGATGCTTGAGTTGCAGTAGAGGGAGTGTTCAGTTGTGAACGGTGTGTATCAGCAACTCTGATATTGAGATCAGTGTGTTGTGGGGGTGTGGAGCTATATGTAAGGGCTCGGGTGCGTGGGCAACTAAGGGTGGCAGCAAGTGTGGTTGTGTACACATGCTGCAGGGAGACAACTTATGCATGTTGGATCACTGAGATCGAGTAGGGGGGTGATGAGGCTTTAAGTAGTAGCAGCAATACAAGGGTGTGGTGTGTTTGTCTGTAGACATTTGGTACAGTGCACAGTTTAGTGAGAGGGGGAGCTGGCAATGTGGGGGATAAGAACAAGTGAGCATCAGCATATTGCTGCAATAGCAAGTGTTGCAGTTATCTTGGTGTACATCAGGAGCACTATATGGTCAGTGGTCGTGCACCAGAGCAGATGAGGGGGAGAACCATGTCTGAACACCTCAGTGAGTGCCAGTGTGAATGCACTGAAGGTGTGTATCAGTTGTTAAGGAAGTTACCATTAGTAATTTTGTTATTGATGACAGTTAGTTCAGTTAGTAATTTAGGGTAGCGGAGATGTCAATTAGAGTGTTAGATATAAGTTAGTGTATATTAGTTAGCAAAGTAAGTTATGTGTTGGTGCATTAGAATATCAGTTATTATAGGTTAGAGGTAAGTGAGTTAATAATGTGTGGGTTCATGAGTATTGGTGTGGAGATTAGGTAATAAGTTTGGGGGTAAGTTAAGGTATTCAGTATACACTAGGATAACACTAGGTAGTAGTATAACTAGTATGTATACAAGTTATATATATGAGAATACTTAGTGTTAATAACTAGTGTAGGTATATAGTGATATTCATACTAGGTATCCTGATACCTGGTATAGGCTAGTATGACAAGTATCATATAGATATGGACCTAAGAACATAGCTAGAGGCTAGTACAAGCTAGAAATAGCTAGTTTGACTAAAGTTGACCAAGTTTGACCTAGTTTAGCTAGAGTAACCTAGAATTGACCTAGCAAGCATGTTCTAATGCATTTTGCTCATTTCTCACTTTATTACACCCAATTGACATGCCATTCATATCTAGGTATTTGTGACACCAGCTCGGACACCGAGATCTCTCTTTTGCTCCGGACCAGAGGCGAATACATCTCTATGTTAGTTTTTATTTCATGATAGTGTATATATCACTGGTTCAAGAACTATATACTTGATTCTGACACAATGGTTACAGGGACTGGTACTATATGGATCCTGTCAGGAGATGTTATCCCTTACCGTGTTCAGCGGGTACTCTTTACACATGTATTTTATCGTGTGCATCGGATATTGTTTAATGTTCTTCATGTGCAACCACTATTTCGTGTGCTAGTATGACTATATCGTATTCATGTACATAACGTGTCGTGATTGAATCCATGTGTATTGGTTGGGGAGGGAGAGTAGAAGTTGGTTATGTGATCAAGCCCTATTTATCTCATGTGTATGTCGATTGTACACCTCACGTATAATCGAGTTACCTTATTTACCTCATGGACAACCTAAGCCGATCGCATAACGAACTTGCGCTCTAAACCACATAGCTAGTATTCCAGTTTCTCAACTTGCAGTTAATTTCATATTGCTTGTATTTATCTTTCAAGTTCATATTGTACTTATCTGCCTGTTCCAGGTATATTTTCATTTCTAGTTTGTGCATATTGTATTCTTTTCTATTGCTTGTCATATATTCTCTATCATGTATTTGGAACTGCTTGCAGAGTTTTATACTTCGCTCCAATCCTGATTGGATATATTTTTCAGATGATTGGCTAGAGGAGCTGTGTCCCACTTATTACGGGCCGCAGGACGGCGAGCCACTAGAGGGTACTTCCCTATAGCAGGACTTAGTGCCAGTGACCGAGGAGGCTTAGACTTTTACTTTGGACATTGTGTTAGTCTCATTATTAGACTTTTGGCATGTATATATTATTTGAGACTTATATTGTGCCTAGACTAGTGGTTTTTGACTTGTGTATTGTGACTCCTTATTTCTCTCTTCTATTATATATCATGCTTTTATCCTCCTTTAGTTTTATTTTGTGATTGAGTATTGGTGTTAGCATTTATCTTATATGATATTGTTCCTCCACTTTGAGTTGAGATAGCTTTGACAGGTACAATTTATTTATTGTGTGAGATGTTTAGATAGTATTGATGACCTAGGCAGCGTTCTACCGTCGATGCTGCGGCGTAGGCTGGACATACCCACGTACTTGTACCCTTACACCGAGTGCGGGTCGTGACATCCCCTTGCAAGCAATCTTGTCTTGTATCACTCCACATTTCCTTCTGGCGTCTTCTTTACTGTGAAGACTAATTTGCATCCAACTGCACTCTTTCCTTTAGGTAATGGAACAAGTTCCCATGTCTCATTTCTTTCGAGTGTCCCAAGTTTCTTCAACATTGCAGCTTTCCATCTCGGATCTTTCTTCGCTTCCTACCAACACTTAGGCACAGAGGTGGTGTCTATGCAATAAATGCTCCATAAGTAGGGGATAGATTAGAGTATGATAAAAATGGGTAATGTCATGTTCATAATCATAACGATTAGGAGATCTTTCCGCATTACTGCGAGAAGATCTTCTTAAGAGAATATGAGATAGTGGAGGAGAGATCATACCATCCAAATCAGAGGGATCCGCATCCGAATCAGAGGAATCCGATGCGGGAGGTGCATCTTCAGGAGTTGGGGCAGGGTTAGGCGAGGGACATGGCGCAATATCGACAATAGGCACAGTAGTGGACTGCTGATTTCTCCTTTTGTAGACTTGGAGCTCTGTAGATTGTTATGTAGTCTGTTCCTCCCCTGTACTGGAGCATGTCTTTCTTCCTCATGATTGTGTGCATCCTCGTCACTTTCCTTACCCTCGCTATCTCCCCTTGTTTTCTTGGGCCAACTTCCATCATTGGATATGTAACTGACCCGACAATCACGCTTGGGCCCATCTCCCCCTCACTCCTAACACCTCCTGCGTTAGGTGTGTCACCAAATGCGAAGCCTTCACCTGAACCATTGTGGTAGTATGATTCCATCTCTCTGAATGTAACATCCATGCTCACAAAGAGCCTTCGCTCCACAGGACTCCAGCAAGAATATCCCTTCTGAGTCCCTGAGTAGCCAACAAAGACGCACTTCACTGCCCGAGGGTCCAACTTTTCCACCGCAGGCCTATTATCCTTCACAAAGCATACACATACAAATACCTTTGAAGGAACAATGTACTTGTTCTCATTTGTAAGCATCTCAAACGGTGTCTTCCATCCTAACACCTGAGAGGGCATCATGTTGATGAGATATGCAACCGTCAACACGGCATGCCACCACAAGTGTTTAAAAACATTCATAGCAAACATCATTGACCGTGTCACTTCCAATATGTGCATGTTCTTCAGCTTCGTCACGACATTTTGTGATGGTGTCTAGGCACATGAAGTCTGATGTTGTATCCCATGGGCTAATAAGTACTCTTCAATAGCCTTGTTGGTGTATTATGTCCCATTGTCAGACCTCAAAATCTTTACCTTAGAACCATACTATGTTTTAACCCTGCGATAAAAAACTTGAAAGCATGCAAAGACATCACTCATACTCTTCATTAGGTATACCCAGGTGACACGTGTAGCAGTTAATAAAGGTGACAAACCACTTAAAACCATTAACAGCAGTTGTAGGACAAGGCCCCCACACATCAGAGTGTATCATATCAAAAGCAGCTAAACTTCTATTTCCAGAACTTACTTAAGAGCTTCTGGTATGTTTCCTAAATTCACAAGCATCACAAACCAACTTTTGCTTATTAGCCTTCTGATACATAGAGGGATACATCCGACTCAGTAGACTGAATGAAAAGTGTCCCATGCGCTGATGTTGGAGTAATAATTCTACTTCCACAGTCCTTCGCGGCTCCTCCGGTTGTGTTTCATCCACCAGTGATGCCAGTGCTGCATCCAGCCCACCCATGTCCAAATATCATAACCCTTTATACCAAGTGCCAGTCCCCAACCGTCTCTCCGTTCCATTCTCCTGAAAAATCACCTTAGGAATGTCAAAGGAAACAACACAATTAAGTTGAAGAACAATGACACTAATGGACAATAGATTAACATGAAAAGATGGAGCATGCAAGACAATAGTAAGAATCATGGAAGGGATGCATTCAACTGTTTCTTTACCCACAATGGGTCTAGCAGTACCATCAGCAGTCTGAATGCTTTCAGGCGTCGTCATGTGAGTGTAATTTTGGAATTCATCATGGACATCCGTGACATGACGGGATACCCAGAGTCAATTATCCATTTTAGACTTCATAGTCTGTGGGTAGATGCAAGGGCATGAGCAGGTATACATGTGCTTGTATAGGCATAGTAGGTAATGTTACCCCCAGAGGTGGTTGGAGTCGATGTCACAGCGGTATTGGCTCGACTGTCGCTGGTTCCAAGCTTCATGCTCCTCCACATTTTTAGCATTTTTCTCTCACTAGGGGTCATATCGGATGACTAACTCTCATTTTTCTTCTGCCAGGTTTGCCTTGTGCCCTCCAGAATAATTATCCATGCCACCGGTATAGCCTCCTCTGCCACCCATACGTCCTCCACGGCTGCGTACGCGGCTGCTGTACTGGCCTCGCAGAGGTTTCGTACAGAATATGATGAAGTGTTAAAGGTCTCCACAATTGTAGCACCCTCCCCCTCCGGAAAGGTTTTGGTTAAAAACTGCTATAGCAAATTTTTTTCCCGGAGAGCTAGTGGTGCTAGGCATCAGCTTCAGTCGTGCCTCTTCTTGTGCCATAGCAGCTATGGCATCCTCCAGTGATGGCAGTTCGGGTTGTGCAAGTAGGACATTCATCTTCTGCTCAAATAATGGGTTGAGTCCCTTCAGGAACTTCATCATCCTCTGTCGCGAGACATACTCCGTGAACTTCTGATAATATTTCGCAAATGCCGGTTCCACTTGCTCATCCTCCACGCTAACGGGAACATAGTGGTCGAGATCTGACCAATACTTCTTCAGCAGAGCCGCATACTCAGAGATGGTGTGATCTTCTTGAACCACCTTATCAAGTTCATCCTGTAGTTGAAAAATCCTCATAGGGTTGTCCGACCCTAAGTACATGTCTCTCAGCGTCATCCAAATGTCACCAACACCCTCCATCGCTTCTACGTTGCCCGACAATTGGTCGGTCAATGAGGCTATCAACCATCCATCTACAACATTGTTGACGATTTTCCACACAGCAAACTACCGTGAGGAGTGATCTTCAGGTGCCTTGGTTTGGCCATTCACATAGCCCACAAAGCCCCTGACTTCAAAGTCTGCATCGCTTGACGCGACCACTTCAAGTAGTTGGAAGTACCTCTAACTTTACCTCCATTTTCTCCAACTTTCCTATTTTGTATGGTGAAGGATCAACATCAGCGTGTGCAGCACGAGAGCTAGTCTTGGTCAACCTCCTGGAGAAGAGATCGTCCACCAAAGCCTTCATCTCTTTAGCCGTCAGCTTGTCATAGATCGTCTCCATCGTCTTCTTCTTATCCTCTTCTATCAGCAAGGCGGTGGCAGATCTAGATCGTCTCCACCTTTGATCGCCATCATCTCCACGTCTACTATTCCTCCTTCAGCGGCAGCGGCGTCCCCGAGAGCTGATGCTCATGTCCCGTGCATGGTGCATGGCTGCGACCCGAGGTCGCATGGCCTGACGAGAAGGAGGAAGGTTGCGCTGGCGGCGACAAGGGGGGGCTGGCGCGGAGAGAAGAGCTGTGTTGGCGACGGGGAGAGGGGGTTGTTGCCAGTGGGGTGGCGACTGTGATGGCGGCCGAAGGGTGGGGGGGGCGGCGGGGTTTGGAGGAAGGGATGACGGCTATGGAGTGGAGTTAGGGTTTGGTGGAGAAGGGTGGCGCCTAGGGTTAGGGTTTGGTGGTTCTGATACCAAATAGAAACTTAGTAGAATACTTAGCTTGTTTATTATTGAGGTGGAGCTACATATATATAGTAGAGGCTTACCCCTTCTCTCTACTATTCTACTCAATGTGGGACTAAAAGCCCATTAATACTCTCAACAATCCAGATGCCTTATTCTGAGTAAGGCAATGATACAAGGCAGGCTAAGTCGCATGTACAAGCATGCGACACGAGACAGTTTGGACAAGGCGACACAGATTCGGCACTTGTTTTTATATTTTAGAGTGCATGTGTCATGTCCAATACGTACCTGACATGATGATACCCGGACACTGTTAATTTTTGGAGTGTCCGTGTTTCCTAGATGGCAGGTGAAGCGGAGTGGCTAGCAGACTAAGGACTTCATCATATTACAGAAGCTTTGCTTGCCTATTGAGCTGTCTTACTCCATGCAATAATAAAAATGATTTTGGCCTCAAATTATCAGATATTGGGCAGTGTGTCTTACCTTTGGTGCTAAAAAACCCAAACCCAATTCATTCTCATCATTTGTACTTCTTTTTGTTTTTGGTAAGCTAAGCAAAGAGCCTAACATTTTGTGCCTCAACTTCATATCAGAATAATCAGAAATACCACCTCACAACAGGATAATGTCATTGCACAAAAATAAATGCAGCTTATGTTAGGCAATTCCCATAGTTCCGATCTCAACCAACCCACCCACGTTACACCATGTATAACAATGGCATTGTTATGGCCCAAGAAATTACAACCTTCAAACTATATTGACCTGATGAAGGTTCCCATGGAACCAAAGAAAGCAAATAAGGAATACACTTCAACATCAATGAGTCACATGTTAAAAGCAGAAGTGATAAATGTGTAGGATGGAAAAACAGCTTTAGTTCCCTAGAATAAATATATATAAAAATAAACTGAAATGTTTTTTTAGAACAAACCTGATAATTGTAGTGGGAGGTGGTGTCAAATTGATGCCGGTACCACCTGCAGACCATATATTCAGTTTTAGCAAAAATATTGGCATTCTTATCCAAGGACATCCTCTATAGAGTTAATTATGCAACTTGCAAATAAATTCTAGAAGACAAATAAACAACATTCATTTACCAATATAATCATAAAAATATAAATATTCAGTTGACCATTCACTATCACTTGAAATCAACAACCACATTTTTTTTTCTTGCACTTCCTATATGTTCTGCAGATCATAATACAAGTGGAACACCGCCAATCCAGTCAGGGCCTGTAGATGTGTATTGAAAACACATGCATCTCTACATGTGAAAAATGAGTGACATGCATGCAAAGTGAGCCAAGTGCAAGCTAGATAATGATAACATAACCCGCCTGAAATTAGCTAATTATTAAAAGAATAGCTATGCTAGGTAATAATCCCTACTATGATGATTCAAGGTTTTTATAGTTGTCCTCCCTACAGCTTTTGGAGGCTTAAGAAAGAAATAGTTGCCAATAGCAGGGTCAGGCAGTTCATGCTATTTACACAGATGTGACAACGAAATGGCAATAACATGTGTGTGTTGGTAACTTGTAGGAAATTTGGAGTGATTTCAAATCCAGCGGGAGGGTATATTGTGGAGATGAGAGATTCAATCGGAGTTATGTCGGAGCTAAAAGGATGACGGCTTAGAGTTTCGGAAGGTGACACATTGTTGGAAATGGTGTGTTTGAGGGCGGTATGACAGGATACCCTTATGGCTAAGTCAGCTTGTGGTTCCCAAGGTCGACAACAAGGATGATAGAAGTCAAGTCCCATGGGTCAACAACGAGGATGGCGAGTGTTGGTCAACGAGTTCCATGAGAATGGTAGTGGGATCAGTGTGGTCAGAACAAGAGGAAGAAGACAACTTTGTTATGTTTATTAATTTCATATTATAAGGATTATCTTGTAAAAATATATACTATACTATATAATTATTCCTATAGCTAGAAGGGATGATTTTGTCTACGAACATAAACAGGGAACTAGTTAGGGGAAAGGATAGTTATTGAAAAGAAAAACTTCAGAAGAGAGAAGGGGGGGGGGGGGGGGGAGGATTTCTCTAACATAACACACACACAAGCAAACACTACATGAAGTACCTAGAACTTTACTTATATACGTAAACATATCCTTATCCTGTTATTTGCTGAATCAAATTAGGAAAGTAAACATATCCTTATCCTGTTATAAGTAACATATCCTTATACAACATGACAAAGTCCACAGGGATAAGCCTGGCCACATGCGGATATGTGCAACCTTATTAGGGACTTGTCTAAGCAGGTCCTGAACCATTTTAAGAGCCCCAGTTTGCAGTGTGAATTGTGTTGAAGCCATGTCTCCAGTGTGACATGTTTCGAACACGGGTCTATGCTTCATACATGATCATACTGAAAAAAGATCCAAGTATCAACACAAACAATGCCGTATTGTAAGGAAACCCAAAAACCACCTGCTGCACCTTTGAACTCCATAAACCATTCACATGAGATTCAATTCAAAACAACTAGTGAGAAATCAAGACCATAAGTTCAAATGTCCTTACATGTGGATGTCTATGGTTAGTATTGGAATCAGTGTCCGACCTTTCTTATGACTATCAGTTTCAGCAATATGGACGGTATCTGATCAGAGTATCGAATTTTTCTGTTAAACTAAGAGAACAAATTAATAGCTTGACTATTTTTGGTTTTTATGAAGTTATGCCTGATACCGAGGTAGATAGCAAGAACAACATCTATGTTATACCAAAAGAATGAAATTATTAAACAAATATTACTAAACTTTCTTTTGTAGAATATTTTGGAGTAATTGTTATATTTTTTTATTGATAATATTGGCTATTTATAGTCTTACAATCATTCATCTTACATTAATACCCCATTAAAAATCCCTATAGAATATTCTAATATCCCAACGAATATACCAAGAATATTCTAATATAGACCTCAAGATGGACGAAAGATATTCACTAAGCCCATCTTGTCACATCCTCTAATCATATCTGCAGAGCTAAGTCCCTTGGTCATACTGTCTGCTACCTGCTCCTTTGTTGGAACATGACCTAGCTCCAGTAGTCCACGGTCCAACTTCTCCTTGATGAAGAACCTATCGATCTCGATGTGTTTGGTCATGTCATGCTGTACTGGATTGTTGGCGATACTGATGGCTGACTGGTTGTCACACCACAGCTTCATCCTGGCTCCTTGATCCAGCTTCAGCTCTACCACCATACTCTTCAGCCATAGCAGCTCTGCAACTCCCAAAGCCATAGCTCTGTACGCCGCTTCAGTTGTCGATCTGGCCACCACCGGCTGCTTCTTACTCCTCCAAGAGACTAAGTTGCCTCGTACAAATATGCAATAGCCCGAGGTAGACCTCATGTCATCAGTACAGCTAGTCCAATCAGAGTCACAGTAGCCCTCGATGCTCAAGTGATCATTCTTCCTGAATATCAATCCCTTTCCGGGAGCACCCTTCAAGTATCTCAGAATCTGGTACACTGCGTCCATATGACCCTTCCTTGGGTCATGCATGTAGCGGCTCACCACACTCACTGTAAAGCAAATATCATGACATGTGTGGCTCAAATAGATCAACTTGTCCACCAGTCTCTGGTATCTGTCTCAGTCAACTAGTTCTCCGGCTTGCTTCCCTTTCCTGTTGTAACTCTCCCTAAGCCGTGGGCCTAACACCTCTCATCGCCTCCCCCTGCTCTTCTCTCATGCTCCTCCTCAAACGTTCCTCCATGCCATCTCCTAAATCGGTCACCACACTCTCACCAATCTCCCTCTCTCGCCTCATACTCTCAGTATCAGATTCCCTCCTGACGGTAGTATGGCTCAAACTCCCTGAAGTGAACATCCATGCTCACAAACTTCTTCTTCTCTACTGGGCTCCAGCACACGTACCCCTTCTGAGTTGCCGAATAGCCCACGAATACACACTTGACTGCTCTGGGGTCAAGTTTTTCAACAGATGGTCTGTTGTCATTCACAAAACATACGCAGGCAAACACCTTTAGTAGGAGTATCTTACTATTATTTTCTTGCAATATCTCACATGGAGACTTCCATTCCAGTACCTTCGAGGGCATCTTATTGATCAATCGAGTTGTTGTTAACACTGCATGCCCCCACAGACTCTGTGGGACATTCATGACGATCATCATGCTCCTTGCCACCTCCAGAAGGTGTCTGTTCTTCCTTTCTGCCACTCCATTCTGTGCTGGTGTGTATGCACATGTGGTCTGATGCTGTATCCCTTGGGCTGACAGGTATTCCTCAAGTGCTTTGTTAGTATACTCTGTTCCATTGTCAAACCTTAGTACCTTCACCAATGCTCTGTACTAAGTCTGGACATGTTTATGAAAGTCCCGAAAACAGGCAAAGACCTCACTCTTATTCTTCATCAAATACAGCCAGGTGACATGATAGGAACAATTAATAAAAGAGACGAAATACTTGTAACCATTCATAGTAGTTGTGGTGCACGACCCCCAGACATCAGAATGTATAATATCAAAAACAGAAGAGCTCTTATGGCCCGCACCAACATATGAGCTCCTAGTAAGTTTGCCTAAATCACATGCATCACATATTAGTTTCTCCTTATTTGTCTTCTCATAAATAGATGGATACAACATACTCAAAATACCAAAAGAGGAGTGCCCCAACAGCCTGTGATGGAGTATCAGTGTATCATCGGCACTCATCTTTGGTCCTCTCATTCCTGCCCTTTCTGCCACAGACACCAATGCCGAATCAAGTCCTTCCCGATCCAGGTACCACATTCCATCATGCCAAATGCCAGTCCCAAGTCTTCGTCCCGTCTCCTTCTCCTGGAAGATCACCTTAGGAATATCAAAAGAGACAATACATTTTAGTTGGAGGATTATAGAACTAATGGACAAAAGACTGACTGGAAAAGGAGCATGTAAAACATTGGATAATTTTACTGAACCTGTACAATCGACAGTACCCTTACCGACCACTGGCTGGAAAGTACCATCGGTTGTTTGAATAATGTCTATAGATGCTAGATGAGTGTAGGAAGAGAACTCACTAGCATTCCCTGTCACGTGTCGAGACGCACCCGAATCGACAATCCAGTCCGACGATCTAAGGGAAGACATAGATGCAAGGACGAGTGAGTCATCAGTACCTTCCGATGGATGGGCATACATGGCAGTATTGCCGCTGGCGAAGACTGAGGTAGACGCCTCCTCAGTCCCACTCCTCATGTTTCCATCGCTTGACGCTCTCTGCTTTTTTCTGAGTACTTCCAGAATGCCCAGTAGTGCCTGATCCTCCTCAGTATAGGCATCATTAGCTCCCTCCTCGCTTTCTGCTACCAGCAGGTTCGTCCGATAACCTCCTCGACCACCCCGTCGACCCCCATGACCACAGTCACGTCCTCCAAACTGTCCACGTCCACCACCTGAATCACCCCCATTGGGTGGTTTGGTGCAAACATACCTTAGATGGCCCACCTCCCCGCAGTTGTAACACTGTCGGGGGTCTCCCTTAGGTCATGTGCCGCCTAAATTGGCAACCGCCAGTGCTGTCTTCACTTCAGGAGGACCACATGTCCCTGCCTGTAGCTTGATACGAGTCTCCTCCTGGATCATGGCCGAGATAGCCTCCTCAAGTGTAGGAATCTTCAGTTAGGCTAAAAGTAGTGTTGTCCTCTGAGCAAATAATGCGGCCAGCCCCTTAAGAAACTTCATCGTCCTCTCCTGCAGACATACCTCTCTCCTTACACTTCGGGTTCTCGCAGCTCGCCCGATCTGAGAAGTGATCATAATCCAACCACAGACGCTCCAACTCCGTAGCATACTCCTATACCATCTTCTCTCCCTGTACGATGTCGTCGATCTCCCCCTTATCTGGAAAACCCTCAAGTTATTTTTCACACCATCGTAGGTCCTCAACTTCTCCCACACGTCTTTCACCATCTCAAGGCCATCCATTGTGGCAGCGATTGACTGGACTAAAGAATTGAGGAGCCAAATGTATATCATCATATGAGTGGACTGTCACTCGTCGCGTCCTGCCGAGCGCTCATCCGGCTCTGTCTTCTCTCCTGACAAGAAACCCTCCAGGTTCTTCCCTGTGATGGTTCTCCTCACCCGTCGTGACCAACTCAGGTACGTGGCTGATCCATCAAGCTTCAGATCGATGGATGGAAGCTCCAACTTCGCCAATGTTCATGTCGCGCTCTCACCAGCCGACAGTTTCATCAACTTCATCAACGTTGCGACCTCCGCAGAGTCCAACTTCTTGATGATCTCCTCCATCAATCCTCTTCTCCGATCACCTCACACCCGTCCCACAATTCACGTTCGCCCTCTTCGTCCTCTCCTAAACCCGATCATGTCTCTCCTCCATCAGATCTAGGCATTCGATGTCAATGTCTGTAACGACCCGCAGGAGACACCGGAAACCGCAGCAGAAGGCTACGCGGGAGTCGCGGCTTCGCGGTGGTGGTGGTGGCGGGCGAGCGGTGCGGCAACGGTTGTGGCGGGCGGCGCGACAGCAATGGTGGCGGACGGTTTGGCAGCGGTGGCGGTGGTGGCGGCTAGGGTTTAGGAGGTGGTGGATAGGGTTTGGGCTCTGATACCATGTAGAATATTTTGGAGTAATTGTTATATTTTTTATTGATAATCTACTTATAGCCTTGCAATCCTTCATCTTACATTAATACCCCATTAAAATCCCCTATAGAATATTCTAATATCCCAACAAATATACCAAGAATATTCTAATATACCAACAAATATACCAAGAATATTCTAATATACCAACATCTTTCCCTAGTAAAACTATCGTCACCATGTAGCCAACAACAACAACAACAAAAACTATCCCTCACCACAATAAATAAAGTCCACTACAGTCAAGTCATAGTTTGAAGTATCGGCCGATACCGAACCGATACGGCCGATACTGATACAGTTTGTCATGTCCCGATCCGATACGGACTGATACCCGATACTGACCGATACCGACATTATAGGTCTCTTTTTCGGTCAATTTGGTAAAGAAAATTGAATTAAAAAGACCAATTAGCAAGGGTGTAAAAGCATAGTAAGATTGTAAAAGCATATAAAAGAGAAAAACTTATCTATCGCATATAAATCAATCAACAAGGATGACTACTATTTCATTCAATTTCAAAAGTACTAAGAAACAAAACTGTCGTCCATTTTGCTCATACACAACAAAACTGTAACCCTACTGCCAGACAATGAGCGTAGTCAGCCGACACCGATATTTTCGACAAGTTCCAGGTCGACTATAGCCAAAGGGCCAAAATCGTTCAGAGAGTCTACATGTATTGGTTTCAGCTTGATACTTTGAACCTTGGGATTTACATTCACTTGAGAATGGTAGCAGCTACATGAACAGTTAGAGGCAATAAAATAGTATCCTAGCAAACATGAAAATAAAACCGAAATAAGAGAGAGAGAGAGAGAGAGAAGAGGTCTACTGGACGCTGTTTTAACAAAACACCATGAATGGAGCCACACGACAACTAAATACATTGAGAGAAGATATAGCCACAACAATGTTTCAGTTTAATACCATGGTTCACAGTATTGGCTGAAACCGATAGTGATACAGCCAAACTACCAATTCAAAACCACCTGAAACTGCAGAAACTGATGCTCATAGAAAATGTCCAACATCAATACCGAAACAGGTACTGCAAACATTGCTTAGGCCTACTTTAGCAAAGTTCGTAAAATAGAGTTAGGTTTATTTTGGAGTTAGGGGATTTGAACCTGAGTTTGGAATGACAAAACTCCAGTTACAAAATTGGAGTTATATTTAAGTTAGCAGGTGTTTGGGTGTTTGGAGCATTTGGGTTTGGAGTTAGTACCAGAGTTTCGTAAAAAAAAATAGAAGAAATGGAGTTTAGAATGGAGTTCCAAAAAAATCAAAAAATTATTGAGTTTTGCTAACTCCACTTTTGGGTTTGTTTTAGAGTTGAGTTAGGAGTCACAAAACTCCCAAAAAATTCCAAATGCACCGAAGTTAAGTTATTTGGAGTTTTGAGGCCTAACTCCAACAATCCACAGTTTTCTTTTCGAAACTCCATTCCCAAACACACCCTTGATAGGTTAAATAATCTGGCAATGGTATATGTCACGACCCGCACCCGGGTGTTTGGGTACGAGTGAGTGGGTACGTCCAGCCTACGCCGCAGTGTCGGCGGTAGAACGCTGTATGGAACTAGTACTGTATAACCAACATTCCATAGTATAAAGGAAACAAATATTATACTCAATCACAAAACTAAGGTAGGTGAAAACATGCTGTAGTATATATATGTATATAAAGGTTACAGTACAAAATCTTGTATTTCATAAATCATACAACTATAGTAAGTCTGCAACTTTAACTATTGTTATAACTAGGTCTCCCGCTTGCAGCCTTCCTCGATCCTTCAGGAGGTAAAATCAGGCTCGAAGCTATTTTCCAAAAATCCATAATAGATGAGACAGGTCCTTCTAAGTGCTACCTGAAATATTATCCAATCAGGATTGAACGAGTACAATTCTAATAGCAGATTCAATACATGATAAGAACTATAAAACAGTAATAGAAAAGTAGTACATGATAGATAAATAAACTGACATCAAGGCATAGTAAGAAATGAACATAAAAAATGAATAAACAGAGAATATGGCATATATCAACAAGGAATTTTATAGTCACTAAGTGTTTTGAAATACTAGTTTGATTATATGATCGGCTTAGGATTGTACAATAGGAGCCGGTTAATCATACGTGAAGTGTATGGTTAGCCTTTGCACAGGAATTATATTTGCACAGTAGGATATGATCACATATAAACTAGCATTTTTTCGTCCCGACTAGCATACAAGAATCACACGAATATCAGGTATTATACAAGATCAAAGTCTAAAAACACAAGACATGCTAGTCCATGTTTCTTTGTGTCAGGAATCAAATACAATACTACATGTGTTATAGAAATTATCAGTAAGAAAACCATCAGAGACTGTACTCGCCTGGGGTCCAAAGCGGGTGAAACAAGTCAGAGTGTGACGGGGTCCAGATAACCTATATCATGAATAATTCACATTAATTGATGAAATATAATTAAATAGACTTAACCCACTAGATTTCTAGGTCAATTTTATGATATTTCTGGTTTATAGATGGGACAAATATTTATATAAAATAATGTATATATAAGATATATAGATACGTATATAGATACAATATAGTATACATATATAGATAATATATGGTATAGATATATATATAAATACTTAGATACACATATATATAAGATATATAGATACGTATATAGATACGTATATAGTATACATATATAGATAATATATAGTATAGATACATATATAAATACTTAGATACACATATATATAAGATATATAGATACAATATAGTATACATATATAGATAATATATAGTATACATATATACATATATAGATACTTATATATGTATATGATATATATAGGTATATATAGATACAATATATTATATATAGATACATAGATATATATAGTATACATAGATACATATGTATAGTATACATAGATAATATATAGTTTATATATATACATATATACATAGATATATATATAGATAAATATATAGATACACATATAGATACATATAAATGTATATGATATATATATATATATAGATACATACATACAGTATACATAGATAATATATAGATACATATATAGATATATATAGATATAATATGATATATATATATATATAGATATATATATATATATATATTACATATATATATACATATATAGTATACATATATACATAGATATATAGATAATATATAGTATACATATATAGATACATATATAGATACATATATATGTATATGATATATATAGATATATATAGATATAATATGTATATGATATATATAGATATATATATAGATATAATATGATATATATATATAGAGATATATATAGATTACATATATATATACATATATAGTATACATAGATATATAGATATATATATATAATATATTATATATTATATATAGATACATATATAGTATACATAGATATATAGAGATATATATATAATATATTATATATTATATATAGATACATAGATATATATAATATACATAGATAGATTATATAGTATACATAGATACATATATATATAATATATTATATATAGATACATAAATACATAGATATATATAGTATACATAGATACATATATAGATAATATATATAGTATATATATACATAGATATATATATAGTATACATAGATAGATAGTATATAGTATACATAGATACATATATAGATAATATATATAGTATATATATACATAGATATATATATAGTATACATAGATACATATATAGATAATATATATAGTATATATATACATAGATATATATATAGTGTATATATATATATATATATATATATATATGCTGCTTCTGTGCGCTGCTGCTGCAGCTGCTGCTGCATCTGCCACTGCTCGCTGCAGCTGTTGCTCGCTGCAGCTACTACTGCATGCTCTACTGCATGCTGCTACTGCTGCGGCTGCTACATCTGCCACTGCTGCTGCCTGCAGTTCCTTTACACACACATATAGTTAAAGTTATAAAACAAAATTGAAGAGGAACAAGGGTTTCCTAGGGTTGAGAGATGATGGATGGAGAGTGAAGAGGGTGGGGTGGTATTTATAAAGAGAATGAGGGGGTTAGATATTTTTTATGTGCATTGACCAATGTGCCCTTGACTAATTCAATTTGGATTTCTCTTCTTATGAAGAGTAATCCAAATTGGATTTGATTTTCTAGTTTAATATTAAATGAAGGTTACAAATCTACCCTCCTTAGAAAAATTTTGTCCTCGAAATTTAAAGTAGATCATACAGAAAGAAAGAAGAAATACCTCAAAATTCAAAGAGGTATGGATATCGTTCACACATCTCGTCCTCTCTCTCCCAAGTAGATTCACCCGGGGAGTAATGACTCCAAACGACACGAACAAATAAAATCGTCCGGTTACGCAACACCTTTTCTCTGTGATCTAGAATCTCCACGGGCTGCTCTTGGTAGCTGAGGCTCGGTCCCACTTCAATCTCTGAGTGATCTAATACGTGGTTAGGATCAGCCACGTATCGTCTCAGCTGGGATACATGAAACACGTTATGTACTCCCTCTAATGTAGATGGCAAAGCTAGCCGGTAGGCTACAGCACCGACCCTTTCGGTAATACTGAAGGGCCCGATAAACCTTGGACTGAGCTTTCCGCTTCTCCCGAAACGAATCGTGCCACGTGTTGGAGAAATTCGTAAGAACACCAATTTGCCAACCTCGAACTCTAACGGTCTCCGGCGACTATCGGACCAGTGCTTTTGTCTGTCCTGAGCTACACGAAGTCTCTCTAATCTGCTTTACCTTCTCCGCAGCATCTACTATCATTTCTGGTCCCAACAATGCTCGCTCGCCTACGTCGTCCCAAGATAATAGGGTACGACATCTTCGGCCGTACAGAGCCTCGAAAGGAGACATCTCGATGCTTGCCTGGTAACTATTGTTGTATGCAAACTCCACCAGATGAAGATGATCCTCCCAAGATCCTCCGAAATCTAGTACACAAGTGCGTAGCATATCCTCGAGAGTCTGAATAGTCCTCTCTGATTGCCCATCTGTCTGGGGGTGATATGCAGTACTGAACTTGAGCTGAGTGCCCAAACTCGCCTGCAAACTCCTCCAGAAATGAGAAGTGAAACGACTATCCCAATCCGAGACTATGCTGACGGGAACCCCATGTATCCTGACGATCTGCCTCACATACATCTCTGCCAGCTTCTCCGTAGACAAACCCATCTTGAAGGGCAAAAAAGTGGGCCAACTTGGTCAACCTGTCAACGATGACCCAAATCGCGTCTTTCCCTCCTGGAGATCGTGAAAGTCCGGACACAAAATCCATAGTAATGTGCTCCCACTTCCACTCTGAAATAGGTAATGGCTGAAGTAAACCTCCTGGCCTCTGCCTCTCGGTTTTCACTTGCTGGCACACTAAGCATCTGGATACAAACTGTGCCACTTCCCTCTTAATGCCATACCACCACACACTCTCTCGCATATCCCGATACATCTTGTTGGCACCTGGATGTATGAAATACTGAGAGCGATGCGCTTCCTGTAACACCTCCTCACGCAGCTCCCCACTAGGCACACACAATCTAACACCATGCCGCAAAGAACCATCCTCAGCAATGGTGAAATCATCTTCCAATCCTGTTCTCACCTGAGCTTTGATGCTTCTCAGAGATACATCTTCATACTGGGCTGCCTTGATCCTGTCCATCAACTCTGAGTGTATCTGCAACCCCCACATCTGCATAGCAAAACCACGAACTATCACCTCCATGCCCAAGCTCTCCAAGTCCTCCAACAAATACCGATCATGTGTCAACAACATAGCTACCGGATACCTGCTCAAGGCATCGGCAACTACATTGGCTTTCCCAGGATGATACTGCAAAGATATGTCAAAATCTTTCATCAGTTCTAACCACCGACGTTGCCTCATGTTCAACTCCTTCTGAGTGAAAACATACTTCAAGCTCTTGTGGTCTGTGAAGATCTCCACACGCTCTCCGTACAAATAGTGTTTCCACAATTTCAAGGAAAAGATGACTGCTGCTAACTCCAAATCGTGGGTAGGATAGTTCTTCTCATGAGGACGTAATTGCCTGGATGCATAGGCAATCACTTTCTCATTCTGCTGCTGAAGAACACAACCCAAACCTTTTTCCGATGCATCACTGTAAATAGTGAAACCTCCAGACCCTGATGGCAACGTCAAAATAGGAGCAGACGTCAACCTCTTCTTCAATTCCTCAAAAGCAACCTGGCACTCCTCTGTCCAAACAAACTCTACATCTTTCCGAGTGAGTTTAGTCAGACTCTGCAACTCGAGAGAAATCTTTCACGAACTTTCTGTAATATCCAGCCAATCCTAAGAAGCTTCTAATTTCTGCAACAGAGCTTGGAGTGGCCCAAGATTCTACGGCAGCAATCTTTTTTTGGATCAACTGATTTTCCATCTACAGTCACTACATGTCCGAGAAACTCCACTTTGTTTAAGAAAAACTCATATTTAGAGAGTTTTCCATAAAGCTTCTCCCTCCTGAGAGTTTCAAGTACTATCCTTAAATGCTTCTCGTGTTCTTCTAGCGTCTTTGAGTATACAAGGATATCATCTATAAACATTACCACGAACTTGTCCAGGTACTGATGAATCCCTTGTTCATCAAGTTCATGAAGACTGTCGGGGCATTAGTTAACCCGAACGGTATCACCAAGAACTCGTACTGGCCATATCGAGTCCTGAATGCAGTCTTTGGAATATCTTCCTTTTTTACCTTTACCTGATGATATCCGGATCTCAAGTCAATCTTTGAAAACATCTTCGCGCCACTCAACTGATCGAAGAGCATCTATTCTCGGCAACGGATATTTGTTCTTGATTGTGAGGTTGTTCAGGGCCCTGTAATCGATGCACATCCGCACCGATCCATCCTTCTTTGGCACAAAAAGTACCGGGACTCCCCGAGGCGACGAACTTGATCTGATGAATCCCGTCCTTCTTTGGCACAAAAAGTACCGGGACTCCCCGAGGCGACGAACTTGATCTGATGAATCCCTTGTCTTCTAATTCATCGATCTATTTCTTTAGTTCTGCCAGCTCATTGTTGTTGATCCGGTAGACATGTTGCGATATTGGTTCTGCTCCCGGCATTAGATCAATAGAGAATTCAACATCTCTATCTAGTTGCAATCCTGGTAACTCCTCGGAAAACACATCTAAGAATTCAGCAATAACAGGATGCAATAGCTCTTTCTCCTCTATTATAGCTTCGCAAAGAATTTCATGATCTGGCTTCTTTCTTTCTAGCAAACTCGAACTCTGGCTCTCCTGGAGGTCGAAACAGCACACGACTTCTGCGGTAGTCAATGCTAGCGAAATACATACCCAACCAATCCATTCCAAGGACAATGTCAAAACTTGGAAGTGGCATTACGAGTAAGCTAGCATACAAAACACGGTCTCCCAATGTAACGTGATACCCCTTGCAAACATCAGACACAAATCTCTATCATAGTCAGTGATGCTTGTATCTCCTACCTAAGGGTTCTATTAATAAGCTATGCTTAAGCACAAAGGATATAAATATGAAACTATATGATGCCCTAATCTAGCGTGCCATGCTGAAATATGATAAAAACAATAAGGAGACATCATTAAGGCACATGCTAGGGTATTATTCGAGAAGGACAAGAATTAAGGAATATGTCAAATCAGTTAGAGTAATCAAGATCAGAAAATTTAATTCAGGGATGGAATTCCTAGTTGTGATTGAGTATTTCCTATTCTAAATATCATATATCTTGTTGCAGGCTCGTAATAGTACTCTAGTCCTAAGTACTACTACGACATCGCCCTTCTTGCGAAGTCTGACCTACATGGGCCACCATAAAAACGTGTCACGACCCGCACCTGGGTGTTTGGGTACGAATGCGTGGGTACGTCCAGCCTACGCCGCAGTGTCGGCGGTAGAACGTTGTCTGGAACTAATACTGTATAACCAACTCCCCATAGTATAAAGGAAACAAATATTATACTCAATCACAAAACTAAGGTAGGTGAAAACATGCTGTAGTATATATATGTATATAAAGGTTACAGTACAAAATCTTGTATTTCATAAATCATACAACTATAGTAAGTCTGCAACTTTAACTATTGTTATAACTAGGTCTCCCGCTTGCAGCCTTCCTCGATCCTTCAGGAGGTAAAATCAGGCTCGAAGCTATTTTCCAAAAATCCATAATAGATGAGACACAGGTCCTTCTAAGTGCTACCTGAAATATTATCCAATCAGGATTGAATGAGTACAATTCTAATAGCAGTTTCAATACATGATAAGGACTATAAAACGGTAATAGAAAAGTAGTACATGATGGATAAATAAACTGACATCAAGGCATAGTAAGAAATGAACATGAAAAATGAATAAACAGAGAATATGTCATATATCAACAAGGAATTTTATAGTCACTAAGTGTTTTGAAATACTAGTTTGATTATGTGATCGACTTAGGATTGCATAATGGGAGCCGGTTAATCATACGTGAAGTGTATGGTTAGCCTTTGCACAGAAATTTTATTTGCACAGTAGGGTATGATCACATATAAACTAGCATTTTTCCGCCCCAACTAGCATACAAGAATCACACGAATATCAGGTATTATACAAGATCAAAGTCTAAAAATACAAGATATGCTAGTCCGTGTTTCTTTGTGTCAGGAATCAAATACAACAATACTACATGTGTTATAGAAATTATCAGTAAGAAAACCATCAGAGACTGTACTCGCCTGGGGTCCAAAGCGGGTGAAACAAGTCAGAGTGTGACGGGGTCCAGATAACCTATATCATGAATAATTCACATTAATTGATGAAATATAATTAAATAGACTTAACCCACTAGATTTCTAGGTCAATTTTATGATATTTCTGGTTTATAGATGGGATAAATATTTATATAAAATAATGTATATATAAAATATATAGATACGTATATAGATACAATATAGTATACATATATAGATAATATATAGTATAGATATATATATATATATATATATATATATATATATACTTAGATACACATATATATATAAGATATATAGATACGTATATAGATACAATATAGTATACATATATAGATAATATATAGTATAGATACATATATAAATACTTAGACACACATATATATAAGATATATAGATACAATATAGTATACATATATAGATAATATATAGTATACATATATACATAAATAGATACTTATATATGTATATGATATATATAGGTATATATAGATACAATATATTATATATAGATACATAGATATATATAGTATACATAGATACATATGTATAGTATACATAGATAATATATAGTATACATAGATAATATATAGTTTATATATATACATATATACATAGATATATATATAGATACATATATAGATACACATATAGATACATATATATGTATATGATATATATATATAGATACAATATACTATATATAGATACATATATACAGTATACATAGATGATATATAGATACATATATAGTATACATATATAGATACATATATAGATATAATATGATATATATATAGATAGATATATATATAGATTACATATATATATACATATATAGTATACATATATACATAGATATATAGATAATATATAGTATACATATATAGATACATATATATGTATATGATATATATAGATATATATAGATATGATATATATAGATATATATATAGATATAATATGTATATGATATATATAGATAGATATATATATAGATATAGATATAATATGATATGATATATATATAGATATATATATATTACATATATATATATATATATATATATATATATATATATATATATATATATAGTATACATAGATATATATATATATATATATATATATATATATATATATATATATATATATAATATATTATATATAGATACATAGATAGATAGTATATAGTATACATAGATACATATATAGATAATATATATAGTATATATATACATAGATATATATATATATAGTATACATAGATCGATAGTATATAGTATACATAGATACATATATAGATAATATATATAGTATATATATATATATATATATATATATATATATATATATATATATATATATATGCTGCTTCTACGCGTTGCTGCGCGCTGCTGCTGCTGCAGCTGCTGTTGCTGCTGTTGCTCGCTGCAGCTGCTGCTCGCTGCAGCTGCTGCTCGCTGCAGCTGCTGCGGCTGCTGCATCTGCCACTGCTGCTGCTGCGTGCTTGCTGCGACTGCAGCTGCTGCTGCCTGCAGTTCCTTTATACACACACATATATAGTTAAAGTTATAAAACAAAATTGAAGAGGAACAAGGGTTACCTTGCTAGTATAGGGTTGAGAGATGATGGATGGAGAGTGAAGAGGGTGGGGTGGTGTTTATATAGGGAACGAGGGGGTTAGATATTTTTTATGTGCATTGACCAATGTGCCCTTGACTAATTCAATTTGGATTTCTCTTCTTATGAAGAGGAATCCAAATTGGATTTGATTTCCTAGTTTAATATTAAATGAAGGTTACAGTATAGGATAGAGGATGAGGAAGAACATTGCAGGGAAGATACAGTACAAGAGAGAAAAGCGTCTCATGAGTCATGACGAATAATATTGTAGCAATGCACTTAGACCCATAGCTGTTTTCAACAAAAACATAAGAGTAGACATATTTATGCTAATAATAGGATGATGGAGGGAGAAAGCAAGCACAATCAAAGACACACTGGAACTCAGGATGCTACATCGGAAGTTCAAGTTTCTCGAAGAGGAGTAGACTCGGAATGAACAGGGCATATAGTTTAATAAGGCACAGATTAGTTACCACCATTATCAGCATTAATGTCATCCCAGCCCAAACTCCATTATGTGCGATCATGACTAAAAGGGAGTATGAAGCCTTCAGAGTGTACCAACGGTTGCCTAAGCAACCTAATTATTCATCAGGCACTGATAACATGAGAACTAATGACAGTGTGCTGCTAGCAAAAATGCTTCAAAAAGCGAGAAACCCCCACCATAAAAGTCAACGAAGAAGGAACTTTGCAACTGTAGAGTATTATGCACCAATGTGATTCTATAGTACAGAAAGTTTTATGATAGTCAATCCACAACGTATTAACAGAAAAGTTATCCACAAACAAAATTAGGTGATTTATAAACACTAATAATACTGAATGGAAGGGCTCAAATCAAATTATACAAGCTCAAAATTGTGAAGTAAAATTAATCTCCCTGCATAAGGAAATATAAGAGTTTGACACGTATGCCAGGATTTATAGAGAACAGCTGAAGTGTTTCCAAGATAAATCCTTCGGCATCTAGCATAAGGTTTGTGTGGCTTGACTTTACTATTGATCCTAGTCCTATAGATCCTTTCCTTCTACCTCATCATTATCCCTGTCTTCGACCCTTAATAGATATCATAAGTGATGAGCAGAGGCAGAGGAAGGGGAGAGGAATATAGAGAAAAACAAAGCCTTTATCCCAAGTTTTTGGGTAGGCTGTTTGAATCTTTTTCTTCCACTCAACTCTGTTAAGGGCCATGTCCTAACAAAAAACATATCCTTCTTTAAATGTGTGTGTGTGTGTGTGTGTCCTAATTGACAGCCATTCTGATACCTTTTAATTACCTCAAAGTCAAGTTCTGCTCATGCTATGAATTAGTACTGTGGCTAAGCTATAATAAAGGTTGTGCTATTGTTACTGGTATAATTATACCTAACCAATCCCCACTCTCTCCCCTGCTAGCTATGTAGATCCATTAGCAGCCCAGTTAAGCAGTTAAAACCAGTTACCGATGAATAGCAGGTCGCAATTTAATGTTTTCAATTTTTAGTTATACTTTCCCTTTAGTCCTCCAGTTCCTTCTCATCACTTATTTTATTCTCTTCCCTACACTTCCTCCTCATGTTTGCTTTTTAGACCTTCCCTCTCTTAAAGAGAAGTCTTTAGAAAAAGCGAAGGACAAAGAAACAGAAGATCCGTCTACTAAGTTACCCTCAACCAATCATTTTCTAACTCGTGCATTCCTTCTGCATGTTGAAAGCAGATGCAACAACAGTAGTTTGTAACCGTATTCACAAACCATTCTGATGTACAATTGAAGCTTAATGGCATGTAGGATAAGAAACAGTATATTTATCAAAATTCTAACAATAATAAGTCACTGGAAAACTTACCTTGGAATTTCTCTTCAAGAGATAGTATGTCACCAGTTTCCTTGACAGTAACGCTAGGGCTGAGTGAGTGCATTTCACCATGTTTACCCATAACACCAACCGTAACTTCAACCCATTCATTGTCTCCTTTCCAGAGAAGAGAATGTGAATTGCTATCTTGTTTGGTGGAAAAAACTATTTCATCGGTCTCAATAAAAGGCTCAAATATTAATGATTTCGGAGGAGGAATTGGCATCTCAATTACCCCATGCGGCTGATAAAGTCAAATAACCACTTCAGACAATTATGATTTCATTGAATTGGAACAATAACAACCAGGTAAGGACAAATAATTTAATTTACTTATGGAAACATTCGATGATAATGAGAACCACTTGGAAGAAGATATTATGACAAGAAAAAAAAAGGCTTAAAATTATCTGTACAGAAATTTTCTTAGTGACTATAGCAATAACTAAACAAACAATATGTCTTAACAAATGAAACCTGAAAGCTAAATATACTCACGATCAAAACCGCTAAAACTGCTGAAACTGATACTGATAAGAACAATCAGAAACTAATACAAAAACGAGATATTGAACCTTTACAACAACAACAAAGCCTTTATCCCAAAATTTAGGGGTTGGATATTTTAATATTTATCTTCCATTCAGCACTGTTAAGGGCCATGTCTGTTGTAACATTACTAGTAAAAATCACATCCTTTGTTACCAACTCAGTCCAAATTAATTTAGATCTGTCCCTAATTTTAGAGGCTTCTTTGACTAATATCTTATTGTTCCTTCTAACTGATGATCTAGTGGTCTCCGCTGCACATTTCTAAACCATCTTAGACAATTTTCCCTCATCTTGTCCTCCATTAGTGCTTCCTCCAATTTTCCAGAAATAGGTAACTAAAAATAAAAGCTTTAAAATTATAAAATAAATTTCGATGTGGTTAGGCATAAATTTATGTATTGTTTATGTAATTATGTTAGTTTTGAATGAAAATAACGACCAACATTGTTGAATCGCTTACGAGGGATAAATATACCAACAATAAAAATTATTTTGTTCACTTGTTTCTAGAACACAATAATATTATTGCTTATTGACTATTTTTAGCAGATATAAGAACATTGATGAATCAATTACATCTTCAACCTTACTGATATTAAAGAAGTTAATATTATAAATAACTATTTAATTATTTATTAATACTACTGACAAATTACCAAGTTATACCTTGCAATTGACACCTATTTTGTATCAAAGTACTGTAACTTATATATAACTTCATATCCATATGTTTGTGTGTAGTTTTGCATTCAATTAAAGAATAGATGTTTAATATTTAAGTAAAAGTTACATATTTTTATTTCGAAGTTATATAAGTATATATAACTTTTTATGTAATTTATAAAGAAATAAATTCCTCTTATAATTGACAATTAAAATCCACAAACAGATGGTAGAAAATTATAACTCCAACATGGAAACAACTAGAACCAAGATTTTTAACACATAAATGATTTTCTGAGTTTTGGTAAAGTACCAACTAGAACCAAGTTTCGTGGTGGGTTTTGAATAGGGAAGAACCAAACCAGATACGAAACGGGGCCGAAGCTTAAACCTTGCTAACATGCATACATCATGTTGTCCATCGATGTATATGTTCTACCATCTCGACAAATACAATACGACCAAAGGCTTCATCCCAAATTTCTGGGTTTGGCTACATGAGTCCTTAGCTTCCATTTAGATCTATCAAGGGCCATCAGCTACAAACATTAAAATCTGTCACATCTAACTCCATAACCTCATACAAGTTCTCTTGATTGCACTCCCTAGTTTTATCCTATCACTCCTTATTGATACATTTCTTGGTATATGTTGCACAGGTCTAGATCATGCAGCCGATTACATCCTATCATATCCTTAGGCACCAAGCGGAACTTATGACAAATACACTTGGTTCTAATTGTAATTATTTATACCTTGCCACTTATCCATCTCAACATTCTCATTCCAGTTACCCACAGATATTGTTTCTGAACTCCCAACACACCAAGTGGTCGGTACCTACGGCCAATTATAGATTTTCTTTACAATTTTGAGGCACCCTATGATAAGAGAGCATACCTAAAATGCTCCACTTAAACCATCCTGATCTAATTCTATGAATAACAACATTGTCAAGCATTGTATCATAATGATAGATCAACCCTAGATAGCAAAAACTATCACTTTAAGGTATCCATTGACCACTAATATAGATTACTTTGATTCATTTTAAACGTTGAAGCAAAATGGCAGTACTTCTTTAGTCTCATCAACCAACACGATAATTATCAGTAAACAACATACACCATGGATCTTATCTTGAATGTGCCTAGTAAGTTTAACTACTACACTACATGATAATAGGACATTAAGATATATCTCGTGTAACAGTTTGTCTTTGATATAAGCCCATGGTGATAGGAAATGAAGGCATATCTTGTCCAATTGTTGTCACAGTTGAAACCATACTGTTTATCAGAAGTTCTATCATTTCAGTCACCTAGTACCGATGCTGTGGGCATCCTCTTATAAGTCAAATCGGCTTGCAGTCCCAACTGACCGAAGTCTACCACATGACCTAGATCATGCACATACTTTCCATGTTTCTCAACTACGGAAGTACGTGCATGATCCAAGTCATGTGGTAGACTTCGGTCAGTTGGGACTGCAAGCCGATTTGACTTAAAAGTTTCTTTTTTCCTGACACCCTTGGTAAAGAAAAGAGAGCAGTTGCAGAAATTAATCACATGCATGCTATAACAATGTTACAAAATTATGCATAAACTACAGAACTGCTCCTTGACAAACCAGGAAATTTTTTTGAAAGAAAATAATCTGAAGGTGTGCAAGGCTGACCTTTGACAAACTATTAGCAGGAAGGCGTGGGAGAAAATCCCGTAATGCATTTACATAGACTTTAAGGTCATCCTCAGAACTGCAAGTACATCATAGCCATTATATAACTGAAGCAAAGAGCTTGTCCACACTACTTCTATAGCATAGATATCAAAACTAAACAATAGTGAATATAAAGAAGAACAAATATTAGGATTTGCACATACCGCAATCTGGCAACTCCAGTTGAGCATCCATCACGGGCTGGTTTCACACATAAAGTCATCGTCTGAAGCTTCGCACTCAACTCATGCCAAATATGAGGTATAGGTGAATTCAGTAGCTCCTCCTTACTTCTTACATCCTTGGGTATAGTAAGTACTCCTGAACTAGTTAGCTGCAGTTCAAAAGTAGAGATTGTTTAAAACCTAGAAGAGAAAAAATACGACAAGAAAAGAACATAGCATTTAGAATTGATAGATATAGCTGAAGTTCGTAGACTGTCTGTATGTATATTTGTCTGTGTGTTTGCACGTAATTTTATGAGAAGGACGAAGAAAATAGTTTCTGATTTCAAATGATATATCACCAAACATGTATAAATGTATATTATTCTATGTGCATAAAATCCCTGAGAATATGGATAAGAAAAGAATGGTGTTGAATGCCACATATATATAAAATGATATTAAGAAGAGGTGGAGGACTTATTTTCACGAGTTATTTAATAAGAACCACCGAGAAAAGCTTAATTTAGGGACAGAGTCAGTTAAGGTTTGGAAACTAGGAGTTCTAAAGTTAAGAATGCTTTAAAGAAAATGAAAATTGATAAAATGGTAGGACCTGATGATATTTTTGTTTAGGCTTGAAAATGTTTAGCTGAAAAAGGAATGATGTGGCTTACTAATTTATTCAACCAAGTCCTAACGGCTAGGAAGATGATTGATGAATGGAGAAGTAATATTATAGTACCTATATATATAAGTAAGAGAGATGCAAAGTTGTACTAAGCCCTGTTTATATGCATGTGGAAGGAGGAAGAGAGAATAGTAGGATGCATTATTGAGGTAATATTGACCCCTATTTATATGATGAGGCTTGAGATCCCCATAGTACATTATTAGATGTGGGACTCAAAAACTAAATTAAAAAAGGGATAGATAACACTCTTCTACAATATTCAAGTACTATTTCACATAAAAAATTATTGAAAATCGCCATACATGACTAAGAGAAAGGGATGTTGACACTTTATCCATACAAGTTTTAGAAGCCAGGGGACCAGGACCTGCATAATATAAAATTACGTTAATAAACTGATTCATACAGAGAATGATTAGTGCAGAAGAAAATAACTATGTTGGAGATTGACCTGTGTAGGGAACTCCTGCAGCCCCCAACAAAGTCTGAAGTGTACCATCCTCACCAATACCACCATGCACTGTAAACAAAAGTATTCAATGGTGAACATATAATATAGGTATATGGCAAGACAAATAACACTCATTCTTCTTGGTCAGTCTTATTACACAATGATTAAACAGACTCCTTTCATAAGCAAAACTCTCAATAACTGATACTACTGGATCCATAATACACAGCCTCCATGCTTGTTATACCTAAATATTTTATTGTCAATTACAAGAATGGGTGGGAATGGAATAGCTCAGTAAGAGTAACCTAGGTTCAATCCATTTGACACGCATTTTAAGCAGATTTTATAAAATATTATACAGTTGTGTGAATCCAACTCTCTACCCAAGATGAGCCTCCAACCTGTCAGGGCTATTAGAATAACATAAATATATAACATCAACCCTCACTAAACGAGTTTTGCTTCATTGGTAAGGTCTTTAACAATAAAGTATGGCAAATATGCTAGAAGTTGAGTATCGCATTGTTAAACTAGTCAAAAACACACAATCACAACATTAAGGAACATTAAGGATTGATCAAGTCATTATTATTAGATTAAGGATTCATTAAACCTTGTTTACCTTATAGGGACTAAATCAACTCATGCTTACCTAGTTAGTTCCTAATCGCCTAATTAAGAACTAAAGAGAAGATGATTTATGTTAATAACATAATTAGTCAATTAATAATACTCTAATAACAACATAAGGATTAATAATTTTCTAACGATGAAAATAAGAACTTATAACATTTTAATAATATCTTCAAGGATTAAGAAGTCCTAAAGACGTAATTAAGAGTAAGGTATCCTAGTGATGTCATTGAAGGAAAAAACACAACCTTAATTACACCATTATTGGTTAGCATTACTTTAGCAACATGGTGTAAAGATAATATAAATTAATTAATGAAATAAAAAAAGGCGTCTCGGTGCCCACAAGACTCCCGCTTAAGCATGGTATAGAGAGGGTCACCCCCCCCCCATATATATATATATATATATATATATATATATATATATATATATATATATAGAGAGAGAGAGAGAGAGAGAGGTTTATGTCACTTGAATCTGCATCCTCCAGGATACAAAAAGCAAGCCCTACTGTCGCGCCAAGCGATGCCCTCAATTAATTAATGAAATTGCTATATGGGGGTCTAGCCTTGTTTAAATATTGTAATGAGCATTTTTGGTATTAAATTTGATTATCTTGGTATTAAATTTAATTATCTCGTTCTTCACCATAAATTAGTTTGGTCCTTGTCATTGATTTGGTTATGTCAGGTAAAAGACAAAGATAAAAAACGGAAAAGGTTGAGAGGTAGCGGCATGTGTGGGAGGGACCTAGCTAGAGATAGTGGGAACCATCGGGATGGGGATTAGTTGTGGTCCACCTCACAAAGTTGAGGATACATCCTTTTGTTACACAATCATAGATTGTGGCCTCTAGAAGAAGCTGATGATGGATTGTACAATTATGTAGCGTACTTTGTGCAGACTTTGACATATTTGGACCCTGCAATTTCAATCATGGTAAAAAGCAATGATGTGAGATGAAAGGACCTGTTAGTGTTAGCCTTTGTTTTAAATTATAAACTAAATAACTCTTCATATATCTAGTCCCAAAAAAAAAAATTCTTAAAAAAGCAGGTCCAACAATTGTCTTCTTCCTATTACTTAGCTCCTTCTCTCTAACCCGCATCTCCTTTTCGCCTCCTCTCTCACTCCCTATCAACGATATTGCTAGTTGTCGTATGGACCATGGAAGAGCTGCTCAAATCACTTCTTAGTCCGGCCGGTAAAAACCAGGTGTTTCCACAACTTCGTGGAGAGAATCGAAGAGTTCCAATGGTTTTGAATTGGTCATTTTCAGTAGTTTCAACGGTTTCAACCGGTATCAACTACAAGTGATACTTAGAACCTTGTGCAAGGGGAGAGAAAGGTGAAAAGGAATGATAGATGGGAGGAGGCGAAGAGATGGTGAGAGAAGATTGAGGAAAGAAGAGAAGAAGAAAGAGGGGTTGAGGTACATAGCAGACAGGCACCATAAGTTTTCGGATACAAAGGGAGAGGTCCTATAATTTCTTTTGTGGTTAATAAATCAAGAAGAAACATAGGTTAATGGTTTTACAAATGTTCACTAGTAACAAGGGGAAAAATATGAATTACTCAGACCTGCACATCCAATGACAATATTTTAATAGAACTGAAACCGCATGAACCAAACATTCAAATTTTTAACATCAAGATTGGGTAACCTGAGAAAGAAAACATCTGAATTACTGCAATTTGGCTTGCACTTAATGAACAACAAATGATAACCTTCCAGTGAAATAGAGAAACTCACACCCTCTAATTTGGTTTTAGAAGGGAAGATCAGCAACCTGTAGACTAGCATCAATCTGATTTCAGCCAACACCTAGGAAAGGAGTATCTACATTGCTTTTGGTAACCTTCACTCACAGATTTTGATGTACAAGTGACTTATGAAGGAATAAAGTTAAGTAGAGCTATGTCTTGATGTCAATAGAAATCTTGTTTTGCTATCCGATTTATATCTCATTATTCACTATTAACGTGCATACAAGCCTTGGCATTTACTCTAGGGATTATAGGTGATGCAACCATGTCATAGTTATAATATATGGGGGTGCAGCACATCTTCTATAACATTTGCCATATTCCATTTCCACTGTATGTCTTATCCCATTCTTTTCCCTTGCCATTATACCCTATCAATTGAAGGTGTTTCTTATGGATGACTCGAAACAACCACCCTTTCCCATTAGCAATGCATCAGGGTGTTGTTAAATGCACCGAGATAGTGTTGCTAAGACATATCGCTACTGAAAGTTTAATGAGAAACGTAAGTATATGAAGTCCCTAGTAAGAAAGTTGTCACTAGTTGCAAGCACAAAAGAAAATTGAAACATCCCTCCGAAGGCTAGGATACTGCCATCAAGGTTTCCTGCTTATGGCTAGTAAAAAAGGCTGAAACTTGCTTGTACTTCTTTCCAGGTTATTGACAATTACTAGTATGATTTGGTCACCATGAATGAAATGCACTTTGTAAATTTTGAGCTAAAATTTACTTGCTAACTTCATGTGTTGTCAGGTATTCAAAATGGATTTATTTTACGTTAAAAAATAAAGAAAATATGAATGTGTACACACAACACTATAAACTTGTCCCAATAAATGCAAATGGTTCAAACAGCATACCTGCAATAAACACAATTGCTTGTGCTTCCTTAGCTTGCTGGATCCATTGTTCCAGTGTTAATCTTAAAGGTGGTTCATCAACTATGTCAAACCCGGAAAACCATTCATGTTTAGTTAGAGCTTCTCCAAGTTCAGTCATCACGCAATCACGTAACTGTGATGTCAATGCAGCCCTAGCTGGTTCTATAGCCTCTATGCATGCAGCAATAACTTCCTCTGTAGTATGACGTAGGACAAGAGAATATCTGGTAGTAGACATTGACTTTATAAAATCAGGTTGCTTGTCTTAAACATACCAAAGATGATAATCTTTCTTGATGCAAGTATGTAGTGTGAATGACAGACAAGTGACCCTAGGACATATTCAAAATTATGTGTCAATCTTCACCCATAACCAATTGAAAAATGTATAATACTATTCCTAACAATGCATTCAAGTATAACAATATGAAATAGTTACAAAGCTGAAGAGTATTGGAGATCAGAATGAGTCAAATACTGCAACTAAATTTGAGTACAATGAATCACTTACAAAAATGGTTTTGACTAAGAAACATGGTAGTGACCAAACAGTAGTTGAAGTACAAATTTTAAAACGAAAAATTTACATAAAGAGATGAAAAACATAAATTTACTAAGAAGACACTTACGGTAGTGACCAAACATTTCTTGAACTGCCATGTTGATAATTATCTTGATGATGAGTAGATGAAGATCCATCCGCAGCAGCAAGCAAGCATGGTTGTACATCAAGCTGAAACAACCAAAAATTGCAGACAGATGAGTTCATCAATATGCAAGGAAGCTACGCATAGATGCCGATGTGTGACTGTAGAAACAAAGGATACAACAGGAAAAGGAATAACATAGTATATACAGCAGTCATACAGATTCACAGAACAAAGAAGAAGGCCGAAACATAATTCATAAGCTATAAAGGATCAATACAGATGGATGTAGAAGTATTGTAGACAAGGTGAGGATACATTTTTGAGATATGCCAATTTGGACACTTGGAGAAAGGTCAAGTACTTTACCACTCATTTAGTGCAAAATGGTACAATTTTCACAGATTTATAACCCGCAAAACTGTCAGCAACAACTGTCCAAGACACGAATAACTGGATTCATCAAGTTTATTGTATAACAGCTTGAAGTTAGTGTTGCACTACTGATATCCAACTGGGTTAAAATCCTAGGAACCAGCCTCTTAATGATTTTGAAAACCTTCTGATAATGTCAAGCAGAAGTTATGTGGGCATGTAAAGTAAGTACAAGTGTACAACCCCTCTGAGACAACATTCTCCAAAGTATATGTAACCTCAACCTATGTTGTACTGGGCGCTAGGCAAGGCAACAGGCCACTTGCCTTGCCTAGGCGGGCCTAGGCGCCCGCCCAGGATCCGCTGCTCTTGAATCAAAAAATTCTACAATTATACATACAACAACTATGTAGTATAACTAATAAACAATAAGCAATAAGCATAAAAGTAATATAAGAAGCAACAAATATGAAATAACCAATATTCAACATCAAGTAAGGAAAGTAAGCATAATTGGACGACCCTAGGCAACCCTAGGCGGACAACCTTAGGCGGGCGCCTAGGCAAGCAAAACCTCACTCAGGGGAATAATCTCCAGGTCGAGGTGAGACATCTCCAACCTGCACACCTAGGCGTCGCCTGTGACAACATAGACCTCAACATGCATCATAAAGTCATGCTGAAATGTACCAGCAACTACATTGATCGCAAACTTGTCACAATATATTTTCATGTGCATGTGCATGTGCATCTCCATACAAATCTATATCCATTCATATAGGAGTTATCCGCAACAGCTTTAAAACACTATTCTGCATTGACCTGAAATTGGTCTTTGTACTACAATAGATAATAGAATATTAGAACCCTTATCTTCACAAATAACACAGTAACCACAAGTGAAGCGATGATCATCATGCAATGCTATCTGGTCAACATTTGAATGTCTTGCTACTTTCATCTTTCAATGGCAACCAAACAAAATACACTTTCCTAGCAACTTTTAAATTACCTTAGGACCTACATAACAACCTCCATGTATAGTAGGAACATCCATATGCACCTAATAACACTAACAACAAAGGTAGAAATCTTGTCACTGATCAAATAAAGCATGCAGCCCATTAATGCAATCATTACAGTACCTAGAAAATTTACTTCATCATCTAATCGGATTAGTCAGCTGATAAGTGTTGATTAATATTACTTTTACATCAGTGTTCATGATCATTCTGCAGAAGCTTAGCCATGAAACTTTTGGATCTCCCATGTATTGCCTTCAAGTAGATAATCATCTACCCTATTCAAGTTTTGTTGGACCAATAGTTGTACAGTTGTACTAAATCTTCATCATACCACTAGCAACCTTCATGTTTCAAGGGCATCCTTTCCTGGTTGAACTCCTAAGAAATATTCCTAGGTTCTTTATGTCAGGTACAAATTTATAATTTAGATGAACATGGCAGGTGGCAATAACAGAAAATGGAAGCCCAACTGATACGACATTTGTGGGTTTCATAAGTAAATCCTTGTAAAGAAGAAATCGAAGTCCATTGTCCAACAAAATGGATATCAATACTTCAAAGTTTGTTGTAAGAGATATATTGTAATGCTGAAACTAGGTATCTTCCTCAAAGCTTCATACAGGAGAATCTATCTAAAAAATAACAGAAAAAGAAATTAACTTTACATGGAAATAACATGAGGAAATGGCTACCTACATAGATTAGCATGTCAATGGAAGAGAAAGTTGAGAGGAGAACATCAAGTACTATGAGGTCCTAGTTTGCCAGTGTGTACCTAAGGTTTACACTAAAACAAACTACATTGTAACTTTCAAAGAAGTATAATCTACTGGTGAATCCAACAATCTTTCTCGTAGATTAATGAAGGGAATCGAGAGATAAATAGAACACTAAAGATGAAGAAGAAAAAAGGTTCATACTTCACTCACTGGAAAACATGAGGAAAAGCCTAACTACATGGATTGGCACATCAATAAAACAGAAAGTTGAGAGGAAAGATTAAATAATAAGCATTCTTAGTTACTAGTGAGTTATGAGGTTTACATCATTGAAAGCTTGTAAGTTTAGCCAGACATTAGTTCCGCTCATGAGGGATACTTGACGTTCTGACGTGTCTCCACCAAAGATAACAAACACCTTTTGTGCAGCTTGATGTTGGGTGCCAATTTTAGCAGTTTGTGAAGATTTTAATCGTCTAGCTAATGCATTCCATTCATTACTGTGCTGTGTGAGAGAAGGAAACCGCAGGCATGCATGCTGGATAACTGTGCGAAGTATGTTCGAATGAGAAAATCCAACCTGCAAAAGATAAAATCTTCAAAATCAAATTGCATTAAGAGATATACATCACCCAAGATATCCAGAAACAACTATACTTACTAAATAAAGTGCCTAACCATCAACAAGTAGATAAAACATAAATCTTTCTCATACATATAGAACGGAACAGAGTTACAGAGGGATGGTTAAAAAATTCCAAACTGATGAGAGCAGTGTTACCATGATCGTGGGTCGCTTTGGTACGACTACGAGGTACAGGTACGCGGTACGGTACCTCAGCCGGTACGCAGTGTGGTGGGGGTAGGCTTATTCGGTACGCTATTTGGGGTCGCTGTTCTTTTTTATCTTGGTTGTCTTTTGTACCATATACAATTATATAGAAGTATACACTATATAAAAATAAAATAAAAATGATTAATTAACCAATAAATATTGAAAATATATGGCAACTCCACAAAAGTCAACATTTTGTATTAATATCACCCACACAAAATAAAATTTAAAAACATATTTCTTGTAACTAAACCAAATATCATAAGTTCATAACCAAAGTCATCAAAATCCAAGTGAATAGACTATTCTCAAAAAAGACGAGCCATCAAAATCCAAATGTTATTTGGGGTCATTGTTCTAAAAATCGCTAGGCGAACTCGGGTCGCTAAATTTGACGACCTAGGTCGCGAACGCACCTCGTTCGGGGTCGTTCGTCCCAATTTGTGGGACATAGGGGGGGTTAGCGGATTAGGCAACACTGGATGAGAGTCCCTTTTGTGCATGATAAAAGATTCCACAACTACATTCCATAAATAAATGTTAAGAAGAAATTGAATTTGCATACAGAACAAGTAGTTGAGACAGATTTGGAAACATAAACTTGGTATGGATGGATATGGAGACTTTTTAACCTCGGTGTATTAAGAAAATATGATGGACGAAGAGGTGGTAGGAGAAAAGGAAATTATATAGTTACATTCTGAAACCTGCTGACCATCAGCAGTCACCTCGACTGGAAGCTGAAGTGTACTGGCTGATATCCGACATTTACAAAAGCAGCAGCAACAGTCAACTGAACATCTAGATATACAAGAATGAGAATTGCAGTAGTGACAGCAGTAGAAACCCAGTCAACCTGTCTCCTTGCTGTTCTGATATCCAAAATTTACAAAAGCAGCAGCAACAGTCAACTGAACATCTAGATATACAAGAATGAGAATTGCAGTAGTGACAGCAGTAGAAACCCAGTCAAACGGTCTCCTTGCTGTTCTCTTGATAGATATTTTTTCGGTAACATCTGAAACTACAGGCCATGAAGAACCTCAGTAAAAGTGACTTGCTGATTTGAAGAACTTATATCAAACACAATTTCTTGAATCGTCGCTTTCTCTTGACGAAATGATTATCTCAAATTGTCCAGTCATGTTGACATGACCACTATCAAATACTAATTGGCTGATGAGATACGAAACCGAATTTCCAAAGAATAATTCTAAACCAATGATATTTGCAACATCAAATTATTCCTTCTTACTGATTTCTGGTTAAAATTTCACATGATTCAATATACAATCCATTGTTGTGGAATTGATCCTTCAACTCATTTACGGAACACAAGCAAGTGAATTTGTCCTGGGAGCAAAACTAACAAGTCTTCGTGAAACTCTTACTTCCATCCAGCACTGCACAGTCAGGCTCTCACCCGTAGAGGAAATCCAATTATTCTAGGCTGGAGATGGTGTATAGTATTGTTTTATGTCTTTGGAAACACAGATCCTTGAATCATATCCTGATGTAACTCAGATTTTTGTGCATAATGCGTCAACTTCAGTTAAGAAAAAAAAATTAGAGACAGAGATTGAACTGTGAGAATATCCGAAACCTCCTCTTTCATGTAGATTTCCTTTAAGGAGAATGGTTTCTCTTATCAAGTTCAAAATGTAGACAGCTTGGCACCAAATCCTGGAAATAGAGCCATGCCTGGTGGTTATCCAAAAAATGTTTAAGATACGGTTCTCGAGAGGGGATCTTCTCCATTCAGTGCCAACTTGTGTCAAATTGTTTGTTCTTTCACCTTGTTGCTGATCTCTGAGGGACAGTAGCCAAGCAACTATGTTGCGTGAATATGGGCACAGATACAGATAAGGACGCCACATAGATACAGGATACGAAAATTTCAAATAGGTACAATAGTAGTCACCTATGTTGCATGAGAATGGACAGGGATATGAATATGGACATGATACAGATGCGGAAACTCATTTTCCCATGTTCATGCAACGTAGCCAAGCATGCTGGTCCAGTGGGAAGGCCTTTCTATATGAATGAGGTCGCAGTCATGGAGAGTGCCTCCCATCTGCCCAGTGCAGCATGGAGATATCAGGGTGTAGGTAACCTATAAAGGATGTTAGCCATGATGAAGAGAGTTGTTGGGGGAGTCTAGAAGCAAAGTGATCCTTCTTTATCCATGATGAAGAGAGTTGTCCAGCTATGGAGAATGGGCCACTTCATGGAGAAAAAATCATGCTACAAGAGGAGGGGTGGTCCTCTTCTTACTGCATATCCCTCTCTTGAGAAGGATCCAAGAAGATTAAAAAAACTTAAGGACATTTAAACGGCTTTAAATGTGGAACGGAACCTTTGACCAACTGGTGGCATGGAATTAGAGTTGAGGTGGCTATCTAGGGATCCAGTTCTTCACGTCGTCCCGAGCTTCAGGTCATAGAGAGAGGAGGTCTGAGGGGGGCCTTGCATTTAAACCCCACAACAAAGGTAATCAGGATAACCAGGAAGTCTGAAGGACATTTTGTTCACACTCAGTGCAGCATCGAAGTCTTTAGATGGGCATAACAAAAGGGAGTCAACAATGTCCTCACGAGTAGCCTCTACTAATCAAGAGTGTGATAACAAAGTATTCGAGTTGCAGCTAAGGAAAGGGAAGATAGCAAAATAACTTGATTTCTTAAGGCTAATTACTTGATTTGTTAAGGCTACTTTGAGCTTGTTTGAATGATAGTTTATTCTAACATTACTAGACTGGATGCTTGAGTTAATGCCAAGGTAGTCAAAGGAGCAAGGCGCACTCGAGGCGCAAAGGGTTCAAATCGCCCGAGGCGCAAGGCGCACTTAAGGCGCGCGCCCGAGCAACGTGAGGCTCAAAAATAATATATATATATACTTCAAATTCCCCATGTCTAGGTTGCAATCACTTTGAATTAAGTGAGTGAGAGAAAACAGTAAAAAAAAAAGTACATCAGTTCAAAAAAAGTCTAAAAATAGTACAACAGTTCAAAAAACAGTCTAAACATGTTGTTTTTTTTACAAGATTTTCAAGGCGCGCCTTAGCTATTCCAAGGCGCTCGAAAAAGACGCGCCTTAGGTGTGCCTTAAGAATTGCGCCCCGCCTGGAGTGCCTTGAGGCGCTGCCCCTGCGCCTAGGAGCAAGGCGCGCCTTTGACTACACTGGTTAATGCGTGTACAAATGTAGTAATTGTATTAAATAAATGTTATTTGCCATCCATAAAGAACCAAGTCTTATCGTTTGCCTTGCCTCTTATACTTTTCGAGATTTTGAAAGGGTGGTCAATTGCTCCCATCCATCAATCAACTAAACTGTATCCTATTTGCATATTAAAGACGACAGAAGTAAACTGTAAATACTTGCAATAATACAAACTATGGCACTTAAATATAAATGTTAGGAAGGTAATACATGCTCATGATTATTAGAATTAGAAGATATGAAAGTACCTTAGAGGCTTGCTGAAATAAGAAGCTGGTTTGCTCCATCCCACTTATCTAACTCCAATAAAAAAACACAAGCAGCAATAAGTAACCCTAAGCACCACATAAACACCAGAGAGAAATTAAAGACACTAAAACTGACTATAATTAAGATTGAAAAAGAGCTTACCAGATTGATGTCAGTAAAGATGATTGTACCAGATTTAATTTTTCCAAATTTACTATCATTTTCTGGCGATGAAAGCATATTTAGATGAGATGGCAAAAACCAACCATCAATCCTCGCAAAGTCATGCAGCCCGAACTGCTGAAATAATAATGCTGCACCATGCCTTATACATTCAATTACATCAATTGGAAACCTCGGAGGGGTGTGGTAAGCAACCTAAGTAAAATAAATAGTTATTTTTAAAAAAAAAAAGCAACCCCGGATAATATTCTGGAAGTCCAATTGTGAAAATAATCTAAGCAAAACTAGGAGGAAAATATCATAAAAATAAATTAAATTTACAAAAAAAAGGATGAAAATAAGACAATCATCCTTGCCATTTACAAGTAAAATAACACTAAAAGGATGCATGCACTAGTTAAGAGTATCTCATCAAGTTGCATGTAGTGGGAACAGTTCCATCTAAGTACTCAAAAATACTAAAAAAAATTGCAAATGCAGGATATTCCTAGTTATTGTTGGATGCATGTAATAAGAAGTCTCGCTGCACTTTCTTTATGCCTATCCTTTTGAACCTGTTTAATATTTCTTTTCTTTATCCTTGAGGGAATGTGAGGTTGTCAATTTTATGGGTCAAGGGTAAAACTTTATTTCGTTTCTTTTACAACATACCAGAGACTATTTTTTAACAAACCATCCATCTCCCTGGTACTAGAAAACAAGAGGAACCTTCTGGTTACCATCTATGTTCAAAAAACCATGAACATTCAAATAGCAGGCTGCAGTTTTATGGCCATACTTTCTAATATACACACACTAACTTATTTATATTAGCCCTCAATAGAGAAATTCAACCAATCCAAAAGAGTTAATATCACAAAGTAAGATAATTGGTCAATTGTAGTACTGATGAGTGAATAACAAATAAAACAAGTTCCTTGGATTATGCATTTGCTCATTTATCTGTATGAACTCCTTAAATTTCTATTTGGACTCATCTTAAAGACTAAAAGCTAACTCCACTTTAATGCTTAGTGTGCAGTTATATAATTCTAATCTTCTTAAGTAAATGCAAAGTTACCTGGCAACTGACAAGACATGGAAAAAGGGAAATGCTTCATAGATCCGTAAAATCAACAAAAACACTCCATTAGTCTGATGAGTTGCACTCCTTAAATAAAAGTTTGTTCCACATATATGTCCATGTTACCTGCCCCTATCTCATCGTTTTGTTTCTCGTACTGCTGGTAAAATAATTGAGCAAAGTTGTCATATGAAGCACAATTCAGCTGCTTATAAGGAAAAACATGAATGCAAATGGGTCATGTTGACCTGAATCCAAGTAGAACCAAATTTCTATCCGCATCAAGCAGGTCTATGGTCGTGTATGTAATGAATCTAATGATTGGCTGAGTCGGAACGTACCAGTATAAGTATTACAACAATTATTATTACTATATATATATATATATATATATATATATATATATATATATATATATATTAGTTGGGAGGAGTTGTGTCGGCCTAAGAAGGAAGGTGGAGTTGGACAGCGATCTTTGGCTCTTTTCCGGAAAATTGCTTATCTCAAATTGTTCGGGAGATTCATCAATGGAAAATCTCTTTGGGCTGAATGGATCAAGGGAAGGTACTTTCCGAAAGGGACTTCTTGTCAGCTAGTAGCAACAACAACTTCTCGGTTACCGTTAAAGCCATGTTGAAGACGAGAAGCAAAGCTAAGGGTAAGTTGACTACAGTCATAGGCTCAGGGGTCCAAACTAGTATTTGGCATGACCCCTGGATTGGGCACACTAGCCTGATTGAGAGGGAGGGATGGCATGTTTATGAGCTGATGGGCCCTACGGAAACGGTTAGCAGCTTTATCCAGGAAGGAGAATGGAAGATCCAGGACCATTTGATTGAGGCGGCCCATGTGGAAGATATCCGGACAGTGGAGATTGATAGACAAGTGGTGGAGGATTACTGGACCTGGACAGACATGAAGAAAGGCACTTTCAAGTTCAGTATAGCCATGAATCAGATACGGACCGATCATGAAGAGGTTGATTGGGCGGAGATGGTTTGGACCAAAGAGACTGCAGTCAAGATGTCGTTGTGCTTATACAAATTAATCAGGAATAGGCTCCTTACTCGAGACAGGTTGAGCAATTTTGGCATCCACTGTGAGGACATGAAGTGTTGTTTCGGTAAACATGATGAGACCAAGGATCATCTGTTCTTCGCTTGAGACGTCACTTGGGAGATTTGGTGTGCACAGAGATGAAACGTGGGAAAACCCCAAGGTCAGTGTAGAGAGCTTGTTGCGGTCTTAAATGATATTAAAGCTCAGAAGGGGAATGGAGCAAGAGGTTATCGTCGTCTTAGAATAATATTTAGGACGGTGGTATGGCACGTCTGGAGGGAACGCAACCGGCATATCTTTGAGGGCCGATCCCTTAGTACTTTTATTGTACAAAGAAATATAGATGCTGACATAGATATCTTAGATCCCACATGACTCATTTTGTAATCTGGGATAGATCTAAGTTGTAATTATCGTTGATCAATTAAATTTACCTTCTTCAAATATATATATATATATATATATATATATAGGAACGGGCAGAAAGTCCCTTGGTAAATAATTCAAGTGAATGCTCCCACTAGGAGTCGAACACCCGCCCTCCCGGGCCGCAGGCCTCTCCTTTAGCACTATGCTAGAGGGTCATTGGTTATATATATATATATATATATAGTAGTACATATTGAATAGAGACTAGTCTTTATCTTATACATATAAACTCCTAAACATGATAAGGAGAGAGAGAGATGTAAAGAAAACAAATAAATGAAACCCCCATATACCTAAAACCCCTTGAATCTTTTCTCTTGCACGAGAAAAGAAAAAAAAAGAAAAATTACAAGAAAAAGAGTTAAATCAAAGAGAGCTAACCTAAGAGAGAATGAACTGAAAGAAAGAAATAAAGAAAGAAAAAACAGAAGAGGTGGAGTAAGAAGAAATGAGATCGAAGATCATCTTCTTTTTCCATATTTTATATCTTTCCTTTTCATGGGTTTAAGAACATACTATCAGAAATACTACTAGTAGTAGAAGAAGTCCAGTGATTATTAAGGGATGTCTTCTCCAGATAGTTCTGGACCACTGGGTTCCGGAAACCTTCTATGTACAACAAGTCATAATTTTTTGGGTATCTTCAATTCAGCTTTTTAAGGGAGGTCTTGTCTACTCTCTCACAGGAGCAATAGCTGTGTCCTTTTCACACCCTCAAGGCAAATCACTTCGATTATTCAATACTCGTTTCTTTCAGAACCTTTTTTTTTCTGTTTTGGCGGGACTAGGCCTGCCTACTGTTGTACCTTGACCTGTGCTTGCTGCTAACCTATGCTTGATTAAGACATCTTTCTTATCCTACTCGCTGTTCCTGCCAAATCAGCTCCCAAGCCTATTTCCCAAATATATATATAGTTTGTATGCTCCAACTTCACAAGGTGTACTAATTGGTTATACTCACCTACAAAATGCAAGATAGGACATCCAAATTCAATATCTACACTGTTGAAAGTCATTTACATGCCCTAAACAATACAGAAATGAAAAATCATACAAACTAAGCATTCTTAGTCATGAATCACGTTGTCTCTTTACTTCTATTACTCAAAACTATTCACTCATCAAGTACAACTCTATTCACCCTGGTATAACTTAGTATTTGCCTGATCAAGGGGAACTCTATCCACCCCCAGCAAGGGAACTCTGTGTACCCCTCGCATGAGCTACACCTTCTGGGGGCAATCTGGCACCAGTGTTATATGAATTGAAACATTGAGCACAAGAAAAGAACATAAATTCAGCCCCTGCGGAAGTGATCAAGTATATCTATCAATAATAACATATTAAAGCTGGATTACTTAGTAACTCACCTGCTGTGTTGGAAGATACTTCCTCCTGTAATTGAAAATAGTGTCCTCATTAACATCATCATTACTACAAAGCTCCACCTGCATTAAAATAAATTAACAAACAGGGAATTCAGACAAGTTTTTTGCACCAGGTACAATATGCTAAGTCTAGTGAAACAGTTCAAACAAGTCGAGAATGGCCTTCACCTATACAGACAGGGAAGCTCAAAATGAGCATTGATCAAAGTATTCATAGTGGCCTCAAAGTGAACACTTGTAAAACTAAAGTCAGAAATCCACAACACCGCGTGTAACTTATACCAACAAATTCTAAATTTCCACATAATTAATAGGCAGTTCACGTTTTTTCCCAACTGAACAGAATGTTGATAATGTGGGCACCTTCCAGCAAAATGTGCCACATTATATGGCCATAAAAGGTTAAATTTGTAATGCTCATTACGGGAAATACAGTCTGGAGTAATAATAATTTTCTATAATTCAATTTAAATGAAATCAAATTCCATAAATGTCAAGATGTAGGATCATATCTTGTGTTTCTGCTCTAGAAACCATTTATTTCCTTATATTACTAACTAAATAGATTCAAACCAAGCCAAATGGTAGGGTACCTCAGTTGGAAGTAAAACAACAGGTACAGAATCAGTTCCCGTTCCCACTTCAATGACAATAGCTGTAAATTCACTACCTCCTTCTAGGAAATACTCAATGAGAACTCTATCATCAATACCCTGTCGCATGCAATATTACAATTCATTTCAGTATTTTCAAATTAATTACATTTGTTCCTTTCTCATTAGTGTATCAGACAAACTACCTCCAAAATAATCCCAACAGCCTTCTGAATGGAGTCATCAACACCATAAGCAACTGTAACACCGATGCTAGATCCAGCTCTTGCAGGTTTCACCTGCACAATCGCAAAATATCAAGTATGATCTATTGTTAAATACTTACCTATGACATTGCGAACAGAAATAATAAGAAGATACCATGACTTTCCCTGTGTCTTTGTCCAAATGATTGCTTTCAAACCACTTTGTTAGCTCAGACTTGTCTGCTTCATTTTCCTATTATTCATAGATTGTAAAAGTAAGATCAGAGAAGAGATAATGAAGTAAGAATAATTTAGTCATTGACAATTCTGGATTTTAGTTTTTCATGAACTCTGTCAGCTAGAATCTCAATGAAACATGTAGGGAAACAATTTAAAAATCACAAGTAGTTCAGCAAAAAAAAGGAACATAAATAGAAGAAATGGCAACAAAATACTGAATCATTTTCCACACAGCTGATGGAACTGTGGAATGGTACCTTTTCAAACTGTTCACCAGATAGGAGCACTTAAATAGTAAAGTTAATAAAAAAAAAAAATCAAGAGAAGGGCACATGCTTTTTAAATTTCCCCATCATGAACTTGTGACACGCAGAATACCCACTTTACTTGCAAATTGCAGTGTTAAGTTGCATCGAGATAAATGATATCCCCAACAGACAATGTATTGTTACACAGTACAGATTGAAACTGTTAAGATTAATTATATTTAGGATTAGATATTAATTAGATTTAGGATTATATTCATTCTCCTAATATGGATACATATTTCTTTCTTAGATTTAGGATTATATCCATTCTCCTAATATGGATACATATTTCTTTCTCCTACTCATATACGGATATGGATCCGTTCTCCCTCTATATATATTCATAATTGTATGGCTTTTTAATATTATCCATTAATAAAATCAATATTGTTGAATTGTTTCATGGTATCAGAGCCACAAGGGGTTTTCTTTCATGTTCCTCCGCCTCCGCTCCTTCGAAGCACCACAACTTCTAGGCTCCACAATCTATTGGGATGAAGTCTCTTCGGATTCATGTCCATGATTCACATTATCAACAAATATAAAGGATGAACAATCTTCTGCCTCTACTGGTACGTCTATTTATTGGATATTAGACTCTCGTGCTTCTAATCATATGACTTCTGACATTAGTCTCTTAACTAGTATTACACCTTTACCATCCCACTTTTCCTCTTTACATACAGCTGATAGTTCTCAGTCGGTCATCACTCAATCTGGTTCCATTATTTCCGACACTTTGAGTCTTCATCTTGTTTTACACGTTCTCTATCTTATTACTTTAAACCTCATATCAGTTAGTAGCCTTTGTGAAAGTGAATTTATTGTTTCTTTTGATTCTCTCACATGTTCTGTGAAGGATCCTCGTACGGACCAGATGATTGGTCGTGCTCCTATAAAGGAACGGTTGTACCAATTAGAGTTTCTTCATCTTCCATCAACTCAACCTTTGAGTTCTAGTCATGTTGCTATCGTCACGTCTGTTGACGACTTGTGGCACAGACGTTTAGGTCATATTTCATTGTCCCGTCTAAGGACTTTATTCCATAGTGATGCCCTTGGACGTGGTTCTCTCTCTCTATCCACATGCACGGGTTGTAAGTTGGCAAAACACTTAGTCTTACATTTTTCTAAGAGTTTATCAAAATCTAGTAGTATTTTTTAATAAGTTCATTCTGACATATGGGGATCTGCATTTATCCCATCTATAAGTGGTTTTTCTCTACTACGTGAGCTTTATTGATGATTACACTCGTTATACTTGAGTTTATCTTATGCGTCACCATTCTAAACTCCCTACCCTTTATAAGACGTTTACTACTATGATTCATACTCATTTCAATGCTAGGATTAAAAAAATTCGCTCTGATTGTGCTCGTGAGTATCTCTCCACTACGATGAGATGTATCTTGCAATCTCACGGCACCATTTTTTCCGTAGTCATTCCCTACACTCATGAACAGAATGGGGTAGCCGAGCGCAAACATCGCCATATTCTTGAGACCACTCGTGCTCTCTTGTTATCCTCTTTCGTTCCCTCTCCTGGTACAATTTTTTCTACGATACCTCTGTCGCTACCTCATGAGGATCCTCCACATATTCCACCAGCCTTCGCTACAGCATCATGTCTACCATCTACGCATCCACCACAACCTCTCCGTCAGTTCCAACGTACTCATCGACCTCCTGCTCGTTTTACTCCCGATTCTTCCGATTCACCGGACAAGTTTTGTTTTGCTACATTAGCCTCATATTCTCCACAGTTTCATTCTTTTCTTACCGCTATTCATACTAGACGAGAGCCCAGTTCTTATCAAGAGGTTGTTCAATACCGTGAGTGGCAGAAGGCCATGGCAAGGAGTTTATAGCATTTCAGTAGACAGGTACTTGGGATGTCATTACACTCCCAAACGGGGTCAAGCCTATTAGTTGCAAGTGGGTCTTCAAGGTCAGATATCGACCTGATGGGTCCATTGAGCAACACAAGGCTCGCCTTGTTGCTCGAGATTTTACACAGGAGCATAGAAATGACTATGATGAGACATTTTCTCCCGTTGCTCAGATGACCACAGTTCGTACAATACTAGTTGTTGCTGCCGCTCGTCAGTGGCCACTCTATCAAATGGATGTGAAGAATGCCTTTTATAGAGAATAATAATGAGATTGATTATTACAGAAGAGTGGGTTACATATATATAGGAGAGGTAACCCCTCTTACTATTGCTCTACCCGATGTGGGACTAAAGCCCAATACTACTAATACCACTAATACTCTTAACACCCTCCCTCAAGCTGGAGCATAGATGTCAATCATGCCCAGCTTGTTACACAAAAATTGTACCCAATAACCCAAAAGAGATTTCGTGAAGATATCGACAATCTGATCACCAGTCCAAACGTGATGAAACTTTATCGTCCCCTTTTTATACTCATCACGAACGAAATGGACATCAATTTTAATGTGCTTTGTCCTTTCATGAAATACAGAATTGGTAGCAATATGGACAGAAGATTGGTTATCACGCCACATATATGCTGCTTTAGATCATGCTTCTTCTCCCAGCTCTTGTAGACGATGTTGCAGATATAATACTTCTGCCGTGACATGAGCAATGGCTCGATATTCTGCTTCCGAACTTAACCGTGCTATCATACTCTGCTTCTTGCTCTTCCACGATACCAAGTTTCCGCCAATAAATATCGAGTAGCCAGATGTAGACCGTATATCCGTCAAGCTAGCACTCCAGTCAAGCATTCAACACGAGTACGTCCATGATTCTCTATCCGAATTCTTTTTTCTGGATTCTGGACTAAATAGCGCAGAATTCGGTGGACTGCCTGCCAGTATGGAACTCGTGGAGAAGCCATAAATCCACTTGCGATGCTTACAGCGAAGGAAATGTCCGGGCGAGTCATGACCGTCAAGTAGTTGAGTTTTCCAACCACTCGACGATATCGATCCGGATTGGACATTAGGACCCCCTCGTCTGGGAGTAATTTTGCCCCTGGATCTATGGACGAGGTTGCTCCCTTCGCTTGCATCAGTGCTGCATCATTTAGTATATCTAGCACATACTTCCTTTGAGACATTACAGTGTCCCGCTTATCCCGTGTGACTTCAATACCCAAGAAGTAGTTCAACAATCCCATATCCTTGGACTGAAATTGTTCTCCCAGAAACTTCTTCAGTCCTGTAATACCCTGGCTTTCGTCTCCCGTGATTATAATGTCGTCAACATAGACACCAAGTAGTATTCGTCCAGCAGATGTCTGTCGGTAGAATACCGAATGATCCTTCTTTGATTGACACATGCCAAATTGAGTAACAACATGTGTAAATCAACCAAACCAAGCACGAAGTGATTGTTTGAGACCGTAGAGTGTCTCCCGCAGATGACACACTTTACCCTCCCTTGCAACGAACCCGGGAGGTTGCACCACATACACTTCTTCAATATCCCCGTGGAGAAATGCATTCTTGATATCCACCTGAACCAATGGCCAGTCATAGCGAACAGCTAAGGCCAAGAGTACACGCACTGATGTCATCCTGGCAACTGGAGAGAAGATCTCAAAATAATCCTCATCATAGGTCTAGGAATAGCCTTTAGCCACCAGACGAGCCTTTAGGCGATCAAGAGTGCCATCTGGTTTTACCTTGATCGTGAACACCCATTTGCAGCCTATTGCCTGTTTATCGGTAGGTAAATCGACCAAGTCCCAAGTATGGTTCTCCCGAAGTGCTTTCATTTCCTCTTCCATAGTAGCACGTCAGCCGGGATGTTTGAGACCCTCCTCGACAGAATTGAGAATCTGGATACCATCAGTAGTAGCACACAAGGACTGAGTGTGGCTTGCAAGCACTTTGTAATTTTCAACATACAAAGGATGATCACGACAGGCACGACGAGGTCGAGCCTGTGGAACGAGCGGAGGCGAATCAGCGGAGCTAGAGGAGGATGACTCTGTGATCACGGGCACTATCGGCGGTTTTCGTTCGGACGATGGCGATGCTAACTGAACCGGTGTATGCGGACCGACGGACCGGGATACTGGCTCGGTAGGGGAGGACACCCTTATGGGGGACTGTTGTGTTTGAACAGGAAACAGCAAAAAAATTTCTTCTGGGTAAACTTGGGGCACTGGACCTGTAGTTTGTGGAAGTGGAGGAAACTCGGTTTCACCGAATGTAACATCCCGAGAGAAAAAATACATTTTTAAGGTAGGAAAAAAACAACGGTACCCTTTTTGGTCTTTAGGATACCCAAGGAAAACACAATGAATTGCCTTAAGATTCAATTTAGAAAGGGTTGGTTGAGTATCCCGAACATAATATAAGCAACCAAAAATTTTGAGAGGTAGAAAAAACGGCTCTCGTTCGGAAAATAGTCGAGAAAAGGGACTAGCATCATTGAAAACCGATGATAGCATGCGATTAATAAGATAGCATGTTGCAAATACCGTATCCGACCAAAATTTTCTGGGAGTATGTGCTTGAAACATAAGAGCACGCATTGTTTCCAAGAGATGACGATTCTTGCATTCAGCCACACCATTTTTGTTGTGGTATATAAGGACATAAAGTTTGGTGGATGATACCATGTCGAGACAGATGTGAATTGAATTCACGAGACATACTCATGACCATTGTCACTTCGAAGGCATTTAATAGGAACACCAAATTGTGTTTTGATTTCTGAATAAAAATTGCACCAAATTTCAAATAATTCTGAGCGATTTTTCAACAAATATACAAAAGTGATACATGGGTAGTCATCAACAAATGTAACAAAGTACTTGAAGTCCATCATTGATTCGACCGGACAAGGTCCCCATACATCAGAATGCACCAACTCGAAAGGAGCTGCAATTTTATTAGGACTCACAGGATAGGTAATCTGGTGATGCTTAGCTAAACGACACGACTCACAATGAAAATTAAATGGAACATCTAAAGATGGGTACATTTTTTGGAGAACTTGAATTGATGGATGACCTAACTGACAATGTAACTCGAAAGGATCGAGTTTTACGCCGGCACAAACATCAGAAGAAGGGACGTCAAACAGGTACAAGCCTCCAGCCACATGCCCCTTACCAATAGTCTTTTCAGTCGTCAGGTCCTGAAAAACACAACCATCAGAAAAAAAAAACGTTACCGAACAATGCAAGTCGCGAGTAATTTGACTAATCGAAAGCAAACTGAACGGATTTACAGGCGTATGTAATATTGAATTGAGTGACAGTCAGGAAGAAAGACGGGCACTTTCACGTCCACAGACTGTTAGTGAACCACCATTGGCAACAGTAAAATCGAAAACATGTCCCACCGATATATAATTGCATATCATACATGCGTTGTCAGTCATGTGAGCTGACGCGCCAGAGTCAATCACCCACTACTTCGACCTCACCACACATGCCGCGGAGTACCCGGCTGTGGATCCAGATGTGGATGCCTCACCACGACGTTGATCTTAAAACTCAAGAAAATCTGTATATGACTCTGCGGTCATCTTGACAGATCGAACGCCATCATCAGGAGCATCCGTTGTAATATTGGCGGTAGGAGCTTTAGGACACTGCCATTGGAAATGACCATGCTGACCACAATTGAAGCATGTGCGCGGTCTTCATCACGACCGGCATTGCCTTGTCTCCCGTCACGACCGGCTACCACATCGTCCACCACGAAATCCAGGACGAACCGCACCAAGAGCAGATTGATCAACAGGAGCATCACCCGGAGTGGTCTCAACAACTTTCGTTGCCCGAAGAACTCGATAGTGGGCCTCCATTAGAGACGGATTATCAGATCCAGCAATGATCTGAGAGTGAGCAAAGTCCACATCAGGACGGAGAGATGCCAGATATGCCATGACATGAAGCTGCTCACGTTGGGCCCTAGCTTCATTGATATTCGTTGTAAGGGATAAAATACGGTCAATCTCATCAGTCATAGCCTTAAAGGCCCGGTAATGGTCCTTATGAGATTTGTCTCCCTGATTTGCTCGGTATACGCCGACGACCGAGTTGTAGATACGGAACAAATCGTGTTTTCCATCAAACGCAACCGCCAGGACCTCCCATAATTCCTTCACTGAATTCGTGTTTTTAACCATATCTTCCACTGATGGTTCCATTGAATTCATCAACTGCATAATCAATCGACTGTCATCTGTCTCCTACTGCTCAAATGTGAGATCAAGTTCTGTTAGGGGGTTGTCAGTCAAATGTTTGGACAACCGCATTCCCCTAAGTGTCTTCTCGACCTTCTTTCGCCATGTCGAGTAGCCCTCTGGTCCTTCCAACCGTCGATCGACAAGTCGAATCGTCATGTCAGTGTCCGTTGGTCCAGCCATTGCGTTTCCGATACCAGTGTCTGTAGCACTGCTATTCGCGTCAGTGCATGTCATCCTTTAGTAACTCGGATTCTCTGTATGATCTTTCCAACTTGATAATCACATCAACTCTACCAATGAACTAGAAGCGTGGCCAGCACCGGCACGCGCATAGGAAGCAGAGAGTAAATATGGATCACACACGTCAGGACAAAGAGCCAACCCAGGTTACTTTGTACGATCCCGATGTGAAGTTCAAGTAAGGAAAGAAACAAAGATTCACGCAAAATAAACTATTTGTCCGCTATTTGTTAGATTCCTGAAGCCGATGAGAGTCAGAGCTTCCGGCAAACAAATCATTGTTTACCCTCTGAGGATCCCATTTGTTTCTTCAGAATTTGAGAGTCAGAGCTTCCGACAAACAAACTATTGTTTACCCATTGAGAATCTCAAATCTTTTTTTTAGAAGTGGAAAGACAGCTAGGGTTTGGAGTAGCTGGCGGCTGGGTTAGGGTTTATGGACATGTTAGGATTAAGGTTTGGGATTGATGACGGCTAGGGGGGAAGAGGCAGCGGGCAGGAAGGGGGGGCCTGGAGTAGAGGCGGAGGGGGGGCTGGAGTGCAGAAGGGGGGGTTCTGGAGGCGGGCGGGGGCTGCCAGGAGGCGGTTGCAGGGGGGAGGCTTTTGCAAGGGGGAGGCATTTGCAGGGGGGAGCAGCAGAGAAGTGGGGGCAGAGGGGGCGGGCGGCAGCAAGGGGGAGGGGAGAGAGATCTAGGGTTTTGTGGAGAAAGAGAGGATGAGTGGCTCTGATACCATGTAGAGAATAATAATGAGATTGATTATTATTGAAGAGTGGGTTACATATATATATGAGCAGAGGCGGACGGACATGTATCTCACTGGGGGGCGGCTCCCCCAGTGGAAAAAAAATTGAAAAAATCAAATTTTTTTGGAAGCTGCGATATCAAGTTGGGGAAGGATAGGTATTGTATTCGGGTGGGCCCCCAGTCAAGCAAAAAATATGAAAAGAGGAGGCAGCAGCCGCATCATCACGTGGTTGTGCCTTTGAGATTTTAAATTTTTTTCTGAACCTGTGGCCAGTGGCTGTAGCCCCCACACGTTTCCAAGTTCCAACTCCTCCAAAGCAACAGCAAGTCATTCCTCTTCTTTTTCTCTTCTCTACTTCTTTCTTTTTGTTTGTCCCGCCTCTTCTTTCATTTTTCTACCGCGGGCTCCAAAAAAAAAATTTATAAAAAGGAGCTACTGGAAAAGCTTTCGAAAGAGTGGAGGAAAGAGTTCATCGGAGTTGCTGCTGGAAGGAAAACCTCTACAAAGGAAAATTTTAAAATTAAATTAGGTCAAAATCAATTTAGGTCAAAAAAATTTTTAATCAAAATCATGTTTCTGTTTAGAGATGATAGATTTATATTTCTGTAATGTAAATTAAATTTGTGAATTTGTGAAGTCTTTAATTAAAAATTATGTCTATATTAGTATTTTTAGAATTGATTTGTGGAATTGGAAGTCTGAATATGGAAAGATTTTTTAAACGAAAATTATCACAAGAAAGTACAACTAGAAGAGTTCAAGGGAGAATACATCTAATAGTCCTCAACAACATTTTTCTTCAACTTCAGTTAGTAAAGAAATTGTTGATTTGAATAGCCTCCCTTCAGATCCGGCATAAAGGAAAAAAAATTCTGGATATCACCCAAATCAAGTTGATGAAATTAGAAGAGCTTACTTGCTAAAGGGGCCTTGTCAACCCCGTGGTCGTGATTTTTCCAAGAAAATGATTGGAAATAAATGGCGTCGATTCAATCCGGTTTGGTTTGATCAATATGCTAATTAGCTAGAGTATAATGTAAAAAAAGACAAAGCATATTGTTTGTGTTGCTATTTGTTTAGGGATCAATTTGGTAATCAAGGTGGTAGTGGGGCATTTGTAGTTGATGGTTTTTCTGCTTGGAATAAAATAGAGGTTAGATTCTCATGTTGGTGTGGTTAATAGTGCTCATAATTTGTCATTGAAGAGATGTGATCTAATGAGACAAGAGCAAACCATAGCAGTTGCTCTTTATAGACAATCAGATATTGTAAAAAATAAATATCGGATTCGTTTATGTGCTTCAATTGATGCATGTAGATTTTTGTTGCACTAAGGGTTACCTTTCCGTGGCCATGATGAGCCGAAGCTTCTACAAATAGAGAAAATTTTCTTGAAATGATTAAGTATACAGCTGATCAAAATAATTATGTTTGTAATATTGTTCTTAAAAATGCTCCAAAAAATCATCAAATGGTTGCTCCCGGCATTCAAAAAGATATTGCTCATTGTTTCGCACAAGAAATTGTGCAAAATATACTTAAAGAGTTTCGAGATGATTTTTTTCATTGATGGTGGATGAGTCTAGTGATGTATCTGGCAAGGAACAAATGGAAGTTGTTTTACGATTTGTTGACTCCTGTGGGAATGTGAAAAAGAGGTTCATTGGTGTTGTTCATGTGATGGAGACTTCTGCTTTATCTCTAAAATCTACTATTGATAATTTATTTGCGGATCATGGATTGAGTTTGATGAAAGTTCGGGATCTAGGCTATGACAGGGCAAGTAATATGAAGGATGAATTCAGTGGGTTGAAAACTTTGATTATGAATGAAAATGAGTCAGCATATTATGTTCACTGTTTTGCACATCAACTTCAATTAGCTCTTGTTGTTGTGGCCCGAAAACATGTTGATATTGCAGACTTTTTTAATATGATCTCTACCTTGATGAATGTTGTAGGAGCCTCTTGTAAGCGTAAAGACATGATTCGACAAAAACAAGCAGAAAAAAATACCAGAAGGAATTAGTAGTGGTTCGATTGAGACGGAAAAGGAATTGAATCAAGAGTTAAGTCTTAAGAGGGCGGGAGATACACGTTGGGGGTCTCATTATAAATCATTGTTGAACTTGGTTGCTTTGTTCTCTTTTGTGGTTGAAGTTGTTTCATATGATGTTACGGATTCATCGAAAAAAGCCTAAGCACGTGGTCTCATGAGGTATTTGCAATCATTTAATTTTATTTGCAATCATTAATTTTATCTTTAATTTGCAATTAATGCTAAGTTTATTGGATCACGAATGAGTTGTCATTGGCTTTGCAGGTATTTGCAATCATTTGATTTTGTCTTCAATTTGCAATTGATGCTAAATATATTGGGGATCACAAATGAGTTGTCGTTGGCTTTGCAAAGGAAAGATGAAGACATTTTGAATGCTATATCACTTGGCAAAGTGGCTAAGATACGATTGCAAGCGGTAAGAGATGATGGATGGGAATCTCTCCTAAGTAAGATCACCAAATTTTGCAATGAGAACAAGATTGACTGTTTGGATATGAATGATGAATATGTTGATCCTTACCATCCTCGGCGTAAAAGAAACGCTACTAATGAATTTCATTATCATGTGGAATGCTTTTATGTGATTATGGATAAGCAACTTTTGGAGATTAATGATCGTTTCAATGAGGTCAATTATGAGTTGCTTCTTTGTGTTGCTAGCTTGAAGCCAAGTGATGATTTTGGTGATTTTAATACATCAAAGTTGACAAGGTTGGCTCACTGCTTTTGAAGAACTAACCGTCTCCTATCTTAACAAGGCTTCTCTTGGGAGAATGACCCTAATGATTTCTCTCACATTGAATGTATGACTCTTGAGCATCAACTAGAGACATATATTATGGATGTGCGAACAGATGACAGATTTAGCCAATTTAAGGGGCTTGGTAATCTATCAAGATTGCTAGTGCAAACAGAGAAATATCTTTCGTACCCTTTGGTGTATCGACTTTTGAAGTTAGCAATGATTTTGCCTATAGCAATGGCAAGTGTGGAAAGATGCATCTCTGCAATGAATATTGCCAAGACGGATTTACGAAACCGAATTTGTGATCAGTTTTTAAATGATTGTCTTGTATGTTTCATAAAAAAAGAGTTGCTTAGTAGTATTACAAATGATGTTGTGATTAAACGTCTTCAAAGTATGAAAACTCGTAGAGAACAATTGTGAGATCACTAAGATGTAATGCTTTATTGTATGAAAACTCGTAGAGAACAATTTCTACCTTTTGTACTAAAAATTAGTCATTTATTTGGGGTTGTTTGGATTGATCTGTATGTTCAATTTTTAATTCTGAAATTTGTTTCTATATGTACAATTTTCGGGAACGTCGTCTCGGAACCCTCATATGATTGTGCCCCAGTAGAATCTCATCATGGATCCGCCACTGTATATGAGAGGCTAACCCCTCTCCCTATTGCTCTACCCGATGTAGGACTAAAGCCCAATACTATTATTAATATCACTAATACTCTTAAACACCCTCCCTCAAGCTGGAGCACAGATGTCAATCATGTCCAGCTTGTTACACAAAAATTGCACCCGAGGATCCAAAAGAGATTTCGTGAAGATATCGATTATCTGATCACCAGTCCTAACGTGATAAAACTTTATCATCCCCTTTTTATACTCATCACGAACGAAATGGACATCAATTTCAATATGCTTCGTCCTTTCATGAAATACAGAATTGGTAGCAATACAGACAGAAGATTTGTTATCACACCACATATTTGCTGCTTTAGATCCTGCTTCTTCTCCCAGCTCTTGTAGAAGATGCTGCAGATGTAATACTTCTGTCGTGCCATTAGCAATGACTCGATATTTTGCTTCCGAAATTGATCGTGCTATCATATTTTGCTTCTTGCTCTTCCACGATACCAAGTTTCCGCCAATAAATATCGAGTAGCCAGATGTAGACCGTCTATCCCTCAAGCTTGCACCCCAGTCATCATCGGTAAAGCATTCAACACGAGTATGTCCATGATTCTCATCTGAATTCCTTTTCCAGAATTCTGGACTAAATAGCGCAGAATTCTGTGGACTGCCTGCCAGTATGGAACTCGTAGAGAAGCCATAAATCTACTTGCGACGCATACAACGAAGAAAATTTCCGGGCGAGTCATAACCGCCAAGTAGTTGAGTTTTCCAACCACTCGACGATACTGATCCGGATTAGACATTAGGACCCCTCGTCTGGGAGTAACTTTGCCCATAGATCCATAGACGAGGTTGCTCCCTTCGCTTGCATCAGTCCTGCATCATTTAGTATGTCCAGCACATACTTCCTTTGAGACATTACAATGTCCCGCTTACCCCGTGTGACTTTAATGCCCAAGAAGTAGTTCAGCGATCCCATATCCTTGGACTGAAATTGTTCTCCCAAAAATTTCTTCAGTCCTGTAATACCCTGGATGTCGTCTCCCATAATTACAATGTCGTCAACATAGACACCAAGTAGTATCTGTCTAGTAGATGTCTGTCGGTAGAATACCGAATGATCCTTCTTTGATTGACACGCGCCAAATTAACATGTGTAAATCGACCAAACCAAGCACGAGGTGATTATTTTAGACTGTAGTGTCTTCCGCAGATGACACACTTTACCCTCCCTTGCAACGAACCCGAAAGGTTGCACCACATACACTTCTTCAATATCCCCGTAGAGAAATGCATTCTTGATATCCACCTCAAGCAATGGCCAGTCATAGCGAACAGCTAAGGCCAAGAGTACACGCACTGATGTCATCCTGGTAACTGGAGAGAATGTCTCAAAATAATCCTCATCATAGGTCTGGGAATAGCCTTTAGCCACTAGACGAGCCTTTAGGCGATCAAGAGTGCCATCTGGCTTCACCTTGATCGTGAACACCCATTTGCAGTCTACTGCTTGTTTACCAGTAGGTAAATCGACCAAATCCCAAGTATGGTTCTCCCGAAGTACTTTCATTTGTTCTTCCATAGCAGCACACCAGGCTGGATATTTGAGACCCTCCTCGACAGAATTAGGAATCTGAATACCATCAATAGTAGCAATCAAGGACTGAGTGTGGCTCGCAATTATTTTTTAGTTTTCAACATACAAAGGATGATCACGACAGGCACGACGAGGGCGAACCTGTGGAACGGACGGAGGCAAATCAGCGGAGCTAGAGAAGGAAGATGACCGACTGTGATCACGGGCACTATCAGCGATGTTCGTTCGGACGATGGCGGTGCTGACTGAACCGGTGTATGCGGACCGGGATACTGGCCCGGTAGGGGAGGGCACCCTTATGGGAGAATGTTGTGTTTGAACAGGAAACAACAAGAAATCCTCTTCTAGGTAAACTTGGGACACTGGACCTGTAGTTTGTGGAAGTGGAGAAAACTCGGTTTCAACGAATGTAACATCCCAAGAGAAAAAATACATTTTCAAGGTAGGAAAAAAATAACGGTACCCTTTTTGATCTTTAGGATACCGAAGGAAAACAAATTGGATTGCCTTATGACCCAATTTAGAAATGGTTGGTCAAGTATCCCGAACACAACATAAACATCCAAAAATTTTGAGAGGTAGAAGAAACGGCTCTCGTTCGGGGATATAGCCGAGAAAATGGACTAGTACCATTGAAAACCGACGATGGCATGCGATTAATAAGATAGCATGCTGCAAATACCGCATCCGACCAAAATTTTCTGAGAGTATGTGCTTGAAACATAAGAGCACGCGTTGTTTCCAAGAGATGGCGATTCTTGCGTTCAGCCACACCATTTTGTTGTGGAATAAAAGGACATAAAGTTTGGTGGATGATGCCATGTCGAGACATATGTGAATTGAATTCACGAGACATACTCACGATCGTTGTCACTTCGAAGACATTTAATAGGAACACCAAATTATGCTTTGATTTTTGAATAAAAATTGCACCAAATTTCAAATAATTCTGAACGATTTTTCAACAGATAAACAAAAGTGACACATGAGTAGTCATCAACAAATGTAACAAAATACTTGAAGTCCATTATTGATTCGACCGGACAAGGTCCCATACATCAGAATGCACCAACTCGAAAGAAGCGGATGCAATTATATTATGACTCACGAGATAGGTAACCCGGTGATGCTTAGCTAAACGACACGACGCACAATGAAAATTAAATGGAACATCCAAAGATGGGTACATTTTCTGGAGAGCTTGAATTGATGGATGACCTAACTGACAATGTAACTCGTATCGAGTTTCATGCCGGCACAAGCAACAGAAGAAGGGACGTCAAACAGGTACAAACCTCCAGCCACATGCCCCTTACCAATAGTCTTTTCAGTCGTCAGGTCCTGAAAAACACAACCATCAGGAAAAAAAACGTTACCGAACAATGCAAGTCGCGAGTAATTTGACTAATCGAAAGCAAACTAAACGGATTTACAAGCATATGTAATACTGAATTGAGTGACAATCCGGACGAAAGACGGGCACTTCCACGTCTACGGACTGTTAGCCACCATTGGCAACAGTAATATCGAAAACACGTTACACCGATATATAATTGCGAATCATACCTGCGTTGCTAGTCATGTGAGCTGACGCACCAGAGTCAATCACCCATTACTTCAACCTCACCACACATGTCGCGAAGTACCCGGCTGTGGATCCAGATGTGGATGCCTCACACGACGTTGAACTTGAAACTCAAGAAAATCTGTATATGATTCTGCAGTCATCTTGACAGATCAACGCCATCATCAGGTGCGTCCGTTGTAATATTGGCGGTAGGAGCTTTAGGACAGCCATTGGAAATGACTATGCTGACCACAGTTGAAGTATGTGCGCGGTCTTCCTCCATCACGACCGGCATTACCTCGTACCCCGTTACGACCAGTATTGCGGCCACCACGTCGTCCACCACGGCTACCACGAAATCCAGGACGAGCCGCACCAAGAGCAGATTGATCAACAAGAGCACCACCCGAAGTGGTCTCAACAATTTTCGCTGCCCGAAGAACTCGATAGTGGGCCTTCATCAGAGACGGAACATCAGATCCAGAATGATCTGAGAGCGAGCAGAGTCCGCATCAGGACGGAGAGATGCCAGATATGCCATGAGATGAAGTTGCTCACATTGGGTCCTAGCTTTATTGATATTCGTTATGAGGGATAAAATACGGTCGATCTCATCATTCATAGCCTTAAAGGCCCGGTAATGATCCTTATGAGATTTGTCTTCCTGATTTGCTCGGTATACGCCGACAAACGAGTATAGATACGGGACAAATCGTGTTTTCCATCAAACGCCGTCAGGACCTCCCATAATTCCTTCATTGAATTCGTGTTTTGAACCATATCTTTCACCGATGGTTCCATTGAATTCATCAACTGTGTAATCAGTCGACTGTCATATGTCTCCCACTGCTCAAATGTGGGATCAAGTTCCGCTAAGGGGTTGTCAGTCAGATGCTTAGACAACAGCATTTCCCTAAGTGTCTTCTCGACCTTCTTTCACCATGTCGAGTAGCCCTCTGGTCCATCCAACCGTCGATCGACAAGTCGAATCGTCATGCCAGTGCCTGTTGGTCCAGCCATTGCATTTCCGACAACAGTGTCTATAGCACTACAATTCGCGTCAGTGCATGTCATCCTTTAGTAACTCGGATTCGACTGTCTGTATGATCTTTCCAACTTGATAATCACATCAACTCTGCCAATACGCTAGAAACGTGGCCAACACCGACACAAGCATAGAAAACAGAGTAAATATGGATCACACACGTCAGGATAGAGAGGCAACCAAGGTTACTCTCTGTACGATCCCGATGTGAAGATCAAGTAAGGAAAGAAACAAAGATACACGCAAAACAAACCACTTGTCCGCTATTTGTTAGATTCCTGAAGCCGATGAGAGTCAGAGCTTCCGGCAAACAAACCATTGTTTACCTTCTGAGGATCCCATTTTTTTCAGATATTGAGAGTCAAAGCTTCCGGCAAACAAACTATTGTTTACCCTCTGAGAATCTCAAATCTTTTTTTTAGAAATGGAAAGACGGCTAGAATTTGGGGTAGGTGGTGGATGGCTGGGTTAGGGTTTATGGACATGTTAGGGTTTGGGTTTGGGATAGATGACGGCTAGGAGGGAAGAGGGGGGGAGGCAGCCGGCAGGAAGGGGGGGCCTGGATTAAAGGCGTAGGGGGGGCTGGAGTACGGAAGGGGGGTTCTAGAGGCAGGCGGAGGGGGGGCTGCAGGGAGGAGGCATTTGCGGGGGGAGCAGGCGAGCAGCAGAGAAGGGGGGCAGAGGGGGCGGGCGGCAGCAAGGGAAAGGGGAGATGGAGATCTAGGATTTTGTGGAGAAAGAGAGGATGAGTGGCTCTGATACCATGTAGAGAATAATAATGAGATTGATCATTATTGAAGAGTGGGTTACATATATATAGGAGAGGCTAACCCCTCTCACTATCGCTCTTTCCGATGTGGGACTAAAGCCCAATACTACTAATACCACTAATACTCTTAACACCTTTCTTCACGGTTCTTTATTCGAAGTTATCTATATGGAGCCCCCTTCAGATTTTTCTACTCTGTCAGGACATGTTTGTCATCTTCGTCGTGCTATTTATGGTCTCAAGCAAGCTCCCCGAGCTTGGTTTGAGTGTTCCAGGAGTGCTATTTGTGAGACAGAATTTCAGCAGTGTTCGTAGGATCATTCTTTGTTTGTGCGGTCATCACCGCAAGGACGAGTTCTTTTACTCTATATGGATTTTCACTAGCGACGATTACTGTTCTAAAAGACGGCCGCCTAGGCGGCGCCTAACTGCTAGGCGGCTGATGTCCGCCCGATATCCGCCTAGATGGCCGCCTAGTCCGCCCGATGTCTGCCTAGACGGCCGCCTAGTCCCCCCGACGTCTGGCTATGCATGTTATGGAGTTTTATGAACTGTTTATGCAATTTTTATTAGATTTTTTGAATTTTATTTATATTTTTTGAACCGTCTACATCTAGGCGGCCGTCTATGCAGCCGCCTAGACGGACTAGGCGCCAGGTGTCACTACCACATTTCTAGATAGGGATAATTTTATCATTTTATATTATTTCTTATTTAGTGTTATATTTTATATATTGTGTTTATTAGTTAGTGGACTAGTCTATTTATTTGGACTTGACACTAGTGGACCTAATAGGACTAGTCGTGACACATTGAGCCCAACTTTGGACTAGGCCCATTAAACTCATCATTTTCATTAAATAGGAGATTAAAATTAGTCTTCATTAGAATTAGAAGCTTCCTAATATAGCCCTACTAATTTAATACTTCATAATTAATTATTAGGAGCAATAGTGGCATTGCATATTACTTGGGAGAGGGGAGAAGGGGGCCGGCCACATAAGTAGGAGAATTCCTTCTCTCTCTTTATTCATTCATTCCAATCTAGATCTCCAATTGTGTTATTCCCCAATTTGGTTCATCCCTCCATCAAATTCACCTCAATTCACTCACATTCTCTTCCATTTTCATCATCTAAGGAACATTGGAGCCTGAATTTCAAGGAGCACTTGGAGAATGAGGCATTGGATAGGAGCTTGGGTCCTAATTGTATCCATTTGGGTTTTGTATTGGAAAACCATCTCCGAATAGGTATAATTCTGATTTTCTCCTTCAATTAGACCATAATTCATGCATTCGACCATTAGGAACCCTTTCATGGCTTAGGGCTACCCATAGGAACAAGAACTAAGTTCATATGACCCATAATGTGACTTCTATATTGAGATTTGTGCCCAACTTAAAAAAATTCCGAATTTGGTACATCAAGTGTTTGTCATTAGGCCAATTGGGTCTAATTAGACTTAGATTGAATATGTAAGGCTAGCCATGTGTCCACAATTGGATACGAGTATGGTGTATCATGGCACTTTGTGATACGCTATGATACGGGGGTTCATTTCAGGTGATTTGTGTGTGTTAGTATAATTACTCTATGAATTTCATTAGAACTAATTATTTTAGTTATATAATGATGTGATTGATGTGTATAATTGGTAATTATTGAGAATTGGGAGTTTTGGTATCTCGTTTGAGTACGTATCATAGAGTTTCTCGCATTTGCATGCCAAATGTTTGTTTAAATGTTTCTAGTGTGTGTGTTATACATACATGTATATGATATATATAAGAGTATATATATATGTAAGTGTAACTAAGTATCCATGTATGGGTGGGTGAGGATTTGAACTGCGGAGTGTTGCCTGTGGTGTTGACTGTGGTGTGTAGGTGTTTTCAGTACACTGGTTCAGAGCTCCGGTTGAGGGCAAGAATATGTGAAGTGAGGGGTTCTGTGTTAGAGCAGTCCCTACAAGTTGTGACTGCTTGTAGAGCAGCAGCTGTAACCAGGTAGAGCACTGTGTGTGTGTGTGTGTGTGTGTGTGTGGGGGGGGGGGGGGGGGGGGGGGGGGTGTTGTGTACCTATATGTGTGGTTGAGGGCTAGTATATCAGTGTGTGTGTGTATTATTATTGGTGTATATGAATATATGCAAATGTGTATAAGTTGAGGTATCATTATGAAGGTGATGTGTAAGAGTGTGGCTAGTAGCTACTGCTACTAGTTGCTGTGACAGTGGTGTGGGTTAGATAGGGTTATTGAATTGATAGGCAATCAGTAGGAGCAGCAGCAACTTTAGTCACACCTGAACTAAGGAAGGGGGAGTGGTACATGTATCAGTTTATGGAGCATACACAGCAGTTAGCAGGCATTAGGCAGTACTACTGTGCATTTGTTTTAGATTGTAGGAAGTCGGGTAGAGTCTGGATACAGGTATTGGGTACTTCGGGTTTTAGTTGACAGAAAGGTTGAAGGATACACAAGTATTAGTTTTGTGCACCAGCATAGCATCTCAGGTGCAGTAGAAGTGTTGAGTGAATGCTAAGTTTAGGTTGGTGTGGATGTCCTGCACTTGAGTACCCAGTTGTGGCAGCAACAAGTAACACAAGAAGGAGCAGCAGCCATACCAACAGTAGCAGTTGGCATTGTTAACAGGCAGGCCTTTGAAGGCTAAGGTATCAGTGGAAGGAGAGTAGAAGTAAGTTAGTATTATAACAAGGTTTGGTTACTGAGTATGGATATCAGTATCAACGTATTGGGTTTTAGTATTAATTAAAGGGGATATCAAGTATTACCTTAGACACCAAAACCATAGCAAGGGTATTAGTAATAATTGATACTAAGTTCTATCACTAGGGTATGAAATATTAGTGTTAGTAGGTAATGCTAGTAAATATTAAGGTAATATACTAATGAATATTAGCTAGTATAGCTAACACCAATAAGTTATGGACCTAGATACCACATCACAACCTAGTACCATCTAGTATCCACTGGATTAGACTTGAAATCAACCTAGAAACTAGGTATTGACCTACAACCAAGGTAACACCTAGTTAAGACCTAGTTGGACTAATGTAACCTAGAAATGGCCTAGAAAATCATATTTGACTCATTTTAACTTATTTATCATGCAGCACACCCATTTGACATGATATTTCATATATAGGTCTGTGTGATACCAGCTTGGACACCGAGTTACATCATTTGCTCAGAACCAGAGGCGAGTACATTCTCTGAAAGTTTCCGATATATGGTAGCTTCTATGTTACATATATCTAGTGTAGTTATACATGATTCCTGACACGATGTTACACGGATTGGTATATTCAGGATCCCGTCATAAGATGTTATTTCCTGTTGGACCATGTACATGCCCTGTTATCTTGTATATGTATAGACACCGATTCATGAGAAGATTAGCTCCCTTCTCATAGAATTCTGTGTCGTAGCGTGTCATGGTTGGATCCACTATACCAGTCGGGGGTTGGGGAGTGTTTGTTAGATATGTAATCATACCCTCCATGTACAAGTATTCATGTACAAGTACCCTGTTAGTGTTAATCATACGCTTCACGTATGATATACAGGGCATAATTCATGTTCATGTTCCCAAGCTGATCACATGTCGAAGCTAGTACTCACACACTTAGTGTAGTTTCTTGTTCTTGTTTCCATGTATATGGTAATTTTATTACCTTCTCATTTATGTTCTGTATTTTCATTTACCAGTTCCCATCTCTGTTCAATGATATTTCATATTTTGTATTCTTACTATTTACTGTTTTATAGTCTTTATCATTTATTTGGAACTATTGTTAGAGGTGTGCTTCGCTCCAATCCTGACTGGATATATTTTTCAAATAATTTAGATGACTAGTATCCTACACACTATGGACGTTAGGACGTAGTGGGTGTAGAGTTGGAGACGGTGGCTCGGGAGGAGCCGATACCGATTGAGGGAGATGATTAGTTAGATGCAGATAGTTAGACTATTGTATTGGATATGTCCCCAGTTAGAAATCTTGGCATGTATATTATTTTGGAGACTATTGTATTGTGGCCAGACTATAGACTTGGTTGGATTGTATTTGTGACTGGGATTCATTTCTTCTATTCCATATCGTGCTACATTTTCCTCTAGTTTTATTGTGATTGAGTATTGATTATTATTTGTCCTCCATTTGGAGTTGAGATATGTTGACAGGTACATATATATTGTGTGAGATGTTTAGATAGTATTGTTGACCTAGACAGCGCTCTACCGTCGATGCTGCGACGTAGGCTGGACGTACCCACGTATTCGTACCCTTACACTAGGTGCGGGTCGTGACACTAGGCGGTGGGTGCCCGTCCGCCTAGCGCCAAGCGCTTTACCGCCTAGCGCCTAGCGCTTTTCACAACCTTGGCGACGATTCAGCAGGGATTGCATCTACTCAGAGGTACCTTCATCAGCAGTTTCAGATGAAGGACCTTAGCTATCTTCGCTATTTTTTTGGACTCGAGATTGCACAAGGTAAGAGAGGGATACTTGTTTCTCAGTAGAAATATACTTCTGAGATTATTTCGTTTGTTGGTCTATCGGATAGTCGGACAGCCGATACTTCTTTGGAGCTTCATGTGAAGCTTCGTACCACATATGGTGAACCTCTCACAGATCCTACTAACTACAGATGGCTAGTGGGTCAACTTGTGTATCTTTATTTGACCAGACCAGATATTTCTCATGCAGTTAGTATTGTTAGCCAGTTCGTTTCTGCGCCTCAATCAGCTCACTATGGTGCCTTAATCCGGATTCTCTGATATCTTCAAAATTCCATTACTCGCTCATTATTCATGTCTTCTACATCTACTCTGGAGCTTCGAGCATTTTCTGATACAAATTGGGCAGGAGATCTGACCACTAGACGATCTACTACAGATTTCTGTTTATTTCTTGGATATTCGTTGATCTCATGACGAAGCAAGAAACAAGACGTTGTTGCATATTCTTCTATTTAGGCAGAGTACAGAGCTATGGCTGCCACCACCAGGGAGATCGTCCATGTACGTAGACTGCTCTCTGATATGGCCATTGCTCCTACAGGACCTACGCATCTTCATTGTGACAACAAGAGTGTTATACAAATTACAAATAATCCGATTTTTCATGAACGGACAAAGCACATTGAGATTGATTGTCACTTTGTCCGTGAACATTTTTTGAAAGGCACCATTTCTCTACCACATGTGACTTCAGTTGATCAGCTGGCAAATTTCTTTACAAAGTCACACCCCATACCGCGATTTCAGTTTCTATTGGACAAACTCATTTTGTTTGACCCACCATGAGTTTGAAGATGGTGTTAAGATTAATTATTTTTAGGATTAGATATTAATTAGATTTAAGATTAGATTCATTCTCCTATATTGGTACATATTTCTTCTCCTACTCCTATACGAATATGGATCATTCTCCCTATATATATATTCATAATTATATGGCTTTTTAACATTATCCATTAATAAAATCAATATTGTTGATTTGTTTCAGAAACAAAGTTGATACGATGTTACCAAGGGATCAAATTACACTTTCAATTCATCACAATGTCATACATGTAAACCCAACTTGAGAATTTATCAAAACATAGTAAATGTCAAGGAATATCAAATCACCAAAATTTATCAACAAGCCATCCATTTTTCACCACACAGAATGACTTGAAGTTTTTAAATGCAAAGACAAGGCATCTTAGTAATACGGTTCTGAAGAAAAAGAATTGTACTATCATATGAAAGGAAGAAACTCTAACTGCAGCAAACCAATGGAGGTAATGGAGAACTGAACCTTAGAGTTAAACTTCAAGGATTAGATACAGTCCAAGATAAAGCTAATACAGTTGTCTCGGTGCCAAGAGGAAAACAATTGTAAAAAATTTCTCATTACCAAATAAAAATGTAGCCTAACTATGCGAAGAATATAGCATAACTTTTGGTCTAAATTACAAAACAAATTACTAGCATGCCAAATATTAATGTTTATTATTGGCAAAGATTGGAGAACAAATCTAGGTCCACCCAAGAAGCACATGACTAATAATTACAAAATTATTACTGCGGATGTACCACCAAGGGGGTGGTCTAGTGGTAACACTAGTAAGGGAGGGGGAGAGTGGGCGTGGGTCGAATCCCACACCAGGCAATAATTAAATGGGAGGGGGTCTTGGTGCTAGTAGCCCACGGTCATTAATGACTGGCCGGGAAAAAAAACTTATCTGTAGGAGAAAATGCACAAAACTTTAATTATAAGTTATTCCAGTGCCACACCTGTATCAGAAAACTAGGTACAGTAACAAATCCTTGTTTGCTGAGCTCCACGGACGCATTGTACTGCAGAAGAAATGGTACAGATTGCATTTAAGAATATGTATTATGAGCAAGTTATATGTGAGACACTCTGCTTACAACTTGATAAACTTAATATTTCCCAATTACAGGAGTTTATTGTCAAACTCAATTTAATTACCACACCTAGAAGTGCAGTCAACTAGACTAGTTTACACCTGATTAATGGAAAACCAATTATAATTAAACTTCAAAGAGGTGTAATATTGTTTGGAAGGTTAACAGCTTGCAGCTTGGGATATAATTAATCGGATAATTGTCGGAGGAGCCAAAAGGGAAGCTCTACCACGTTCTTAGCAAACAGCAGAGAAATTCAGGTTACCAAGTGGGTGTCTAGACCAAGAGAATAACCAAGGTGCACGGTAACAGTATGTTGCTTATGCATCTACCACATATTTCAATTAAATGGACAATCATTCACTGTCTCACTGGGTCTCCACCCCAGGACTTACCTTCCCATACCAAAGGTCTTAAGACACTGGGCTGCCCCATCTTTGGTAGCAAAAATTAAATATCATATCTGCCTTATATTATAATAAATAAATATCAATTAGCATCCTATTACATTCTTGATACTTTCTATATTTACGTATAATATTCTTAACATTGATATAAAGTTTGACACACATTTAAAGTTAGTAAATAGCATTGATGGCCTAACTAAAATGTGTGATTTTCTTTTGTTTTCGGGTACTTGTATTGATTCCTCATGGACATTAATCTTCCTTATTACAAATGTAACAAGTTTGGCCACCTTATAGGTTTGATTTCAAGAGCAGCAGCAGATATAGAAGATGGCTTACCTTGTCAAATGCTTGACGACATGCATTTGAGGGTGTGCCAACAAATGGAACATTTGCTTTCTCCAGTAGCTCCTGAAAATTAAAATTTTAACAATATATGGAAAGTATAACTATGGCATAAGAAATAATAGTTGATGTAGTTGTGTTCTGTGTCCTCAAGCAAACCTGGATGCCACCATCCTCACCAAAACGTCCATGGATAACAGGGAATACAATATCCACAGAGAGAGCAAGATGTTCCGCAAACTCAGACAATGACCGAAAACCTTGGGCAAGGCTGCAAAGATTTACCCGAAAGAAAGTCAAAACAAAAAAAAAAAAAAAAAACTATCACCAAAAGATGAGACTTGATATTAAGTAGGAAATGTAACCTTTCTAGCTTGAAATCAAAATCTGCGGGGGTGTTTGAGTACAACTGTAACAAAGCAACAAAAATCCACATAAAAATAAGGCATAAAGAAGCAACAGCAAGATACTATCTAGGGGTTCAGAAAATTAAATAGCACACTTAGATAGCAAAAGTTTTCCCCCTCTGGATAAGGCCAGTCATTAGTGACCCTCCCTGTCCTAGGCTACTAGTACCAAGCCCCCCTCCCATTTAATTAAGCAAGAGTCGAGAGATAAATATGAAGTATATGAAATGTATCCATCATTTATATCATTATAACCGGTGAACCCAAACCAACTAGAACATCGCATAAGTACCAGACACTCTACTATGCTTGCCTTAACTTATTCAACTTGGATTTAGAAGCACTTGGTCCAGGAGAACTATGCAATGAGAAGTGGGTAATAGAAGATGGCAAAAGATATTGGGGCAGACCTTACAAAAAAAAGACAAGTAAATAGAGAACTATGCCACTTCCCACTTCAAAACATGAAGGCCTGAAACTTATCCTTTGCTAATGTCTTGAGCTTATGGGTAAGAACACACGCACCCGAAATAAATATGTGTTTTAAGGACATAGGAATGAAACAATCAAAAGTAGAGGAAGTAAATGAGTACTAATTAAACAAAGAGGCTCAAACACTTGAGAGATGAAAAAAAGGAGAGAAGATCATGATTGAGGTGTAGAGAGCTTCAAACAATTTTGCTCAAACATCCATCTGTATAAAGACATTCTCACATATGGTCCAACATGAGCTGAAATTATCCAGTTCAAGGCTTTTGAACATCAGTTGATACAGCCAAGGTATCCCCAAAGCTATGTTCAAGTTGGATCTAGAAATGAACTCAGAGCCTAAGTTTCACTTGAGCTCTAAACTTTAGCTAGCTTCCAAGTTTGGTATATGTTTATTAAAGGGAAGACTAACAGGCCTAAGATTGACACAAGCAAATATGGAAGAGTTTTTGGAAGGACATAGATTTATAGCTCAACAGAATGTCCAAATCTCAATCTCATCTTGACACCAATAACGGATCTTCATGCAGAGGATCCAGTCCACATGCCAAAACTTGATCTAACCTTTTAACGGCTCTACTTTCATATCACATCATGACTTCCAAATTTGTCTCAAATTTGGACAGGGGAAGGATGTTCAAGCCCAAGGTTCACTCACCTAATTTTGATATGTCCTTAACTTTTGGACCTAAATAAGATTTGAGGCCTAAAATTATTTAACCTAACCTAGAGAGAACTTTTAAATAGAAAATTGAATCTCATCTAGTTAAGACCTCTCAATCTAGATACGACTGAGCTTATTCCTTGGCTTGGCTACGTGAAATCCAGTTCTTCTTATTCGCTCAATTACACATTTACTCACAATGCCTTCTGTAAACTTAACAAGTGCCATATCCTTTTTCACTGTTATTCATCTTAGTTTTGGTCTAACTTAACCCTAGCAGCTCTATAATTTAAACTCCACCGACTCCTAACTGCTTTCCCATTAAACTCTACCATGTACTATCTCCTAAATTTAGCTCCGTGATTATTATTTTTTATGAGCCATCTCCTCTGTAAAAGTAGCAAGTAACATCTATTTTCACAGCCTAAATCCATGTTCAGTTTGACATGTTGTTCGTCCTCCCAGCAGGTGGACCTATCGCAAGGTGCACCTATCAACAAAGGGCTTCCCAGTGCCACGAGGTGCACCTATCAATCTATGTTCTAAATAATTAAACCAGCAGAAACATATTTCCCACATATTATTCCTTAGAAGTCAGAAACTCCTAGGAGGTCAACGAATCTCAGTATGAACTTCGATTGGCGGTTCTTATTCGAGAGCTCGTTTCTCCGGCGACGGGAGCACGTTTCTCATGCGACATGAGTGTTTTCCCATAACATGACCATAATTTTAAAAGATTACATAAATTTTGGGAAGAAAGTTGGAGAATTTTTAATACAAGTGCATCAAAGTAACAAGAAACAAATGATTACTTATGTTGACATCATAAAAATCAACATACAAATTATCTCTCAGTAACTTTGAACAGAACTTTATATATTCTAATAAATATTAAGATATCTACAAATTTTGATAATAATAATTAATAAATATGAAAAAAATTAGCATATGCTTCCATCACGCTCCCAACTTTAGACTCTTCTAAGTAGTCGCACTCTCCGCCCTCGCTCGCGTCCCCGCTCTCGCTTATGGCTTCTAAGTCTTATCCCCAAGCAATGCACCCTCTTAAGTTTTCATGAACGAATGATTCTCATCCTCTCTTTTCCCGCATTTCCAATCATCCATCTGAATGTTCTTATTCCAGCAGGAATGTGTATCCCCTCATTGCCCAGCATATTGACTCACAAAGCATGGCTCGTCTTCTAGCCTACATTCTAAGGCCAAGAGAGCTCTGTTGGTATATTAGAATATTCTTGGTATATTTGTTGGTATATTAGAATATTCTTGGTATATTTGTTGGGATGTTAGAATATTCTACAGGGGGTTTTAATGGGATATTAATGTAAGATGAAGGATTGTAAGGCTATAAATAGCCAAGAGATTATCAATAGAAAACATAATTACTCCAAAATATTCTACATGGTATCAGAGCCCAAATCCTAGCCACTACCTCACAAACCCTAGCCGCCACCACTGCGCCGCCACCACCGTTGCCGCACCGCTCGCCCGCCACCACCATCGTGAAGCCGCGACTCCCGCGGAGCCTTCTGTCACGGTTCCTGGCGTTCCCGAGGGTCGTTCCAGACATTAACATCGAAGGCCTAGATCTGATGGGGGAGAGACATGATCGGATCTAGGAGAGGACGGAGAGGACGAACGTGAATCGTGGGACGGGTATGAGGTGATCGGAGAAGAGGATCGATGGAGAAGATCATCAAAAAGTTGGACTCTGCGGAGGTCGCAACGTTGATGAAGCTGATGAAACTGTCAGCTGGTGAGAGCGCGACACGAACATTGGCAAAGTTGTAGCTTCCATCCATCGATCTGAAGCTTGATGGATCGGCCACCTACCTGAGTTGGTCACCACGGGTGAGGAGAACCCTCGCAGGGAAGAACCTGGAGGGTTTCTTGTCATGAGAGAAGACAGCCGAATGAGGGCTCGGCAGGACGCGACGAGTGAAAGTCCACTCATATGGTGGTATACATTTGACTCCTCAATTCTTTAGTCCAGTCGATCGCCGCCACAGTGGATGGCCTTGAGATGGTGAAAGACGTGTGGGAGAAGTTGAGAAGAACCTACGATGGTGTGGAAAATAACTTGAGGGTTTTCATGATCAAGGGGAAGATCGACGACACCTTACAGGGAGAGAAGACGATACAGGAGTATGCCACGGAGTTGGAGCGTCTGTGGTTGGATTATGAACACTTTTCAGATCGGACGAGCTGCGAGGACCCGAAGTATAAGGAGAGACAGGTATATCTGCAGGAGAGGACGGTGAAGTTTCTTAAGGGGCTGACCGTAGTGTTTGCTCAGAGGACAGCACTACTTCTAGTCCAATCGAAGATTCCTACACTTGAGGAGGCTATCTCGGCCATGATCCAGGAGGAGACTCGTATCAAGCTACAGGCAGGGACAGGTAGTCCTCCTGAAGTGAAGACAATATTGGCGGTTGCCAATTCAGGCGGCACAGGACCTAAGGGAGACCCCCGGCAGTATTACAACCGCGGGGAGGTAGGCCATCTGAGGTATGCTTGCACCAAACCACCAAAGGAGGAAGATTCAGGTGGAGGACGTGGACAGTTTAGAGGACGTAGTCGTGGGGGTCGACGGGTTGGTCGAAGAGGTTATCGGACGAACCTGCTGGTAGCAGAAGGCGATGAGGGAGCTAATGGTGCCTATACTGAGAAGGATCAAGCATTACTGGTCATGCTGGAAGTACTCAGGAGAAAACAGAGAGCGTCAAGCAATGGAGACAAGAGGAGTGGGACTGAGGAGGCGCCCACCTCAGTCTTCGCCAGAGGCAACGCTGTCATGTATGCCCATCCATCGGAAGGTATTGATGACTCACTCGCCCTTGCATCTATGTTTTCCCTTAGATCGTCGGACTGGATTGTCGATTCGGGTGCGTCTCGACACATGACAGGGAATGCTAGTGAGTTCTCCTTCTACACTCACCTAGCATCTGCAGACAGCATTCAAACAGCCGATGGTACTTTCCAGCCAATAGTCGGTAAGGATACTGTCGATTGTACAGGTTCAGTAAGATTATCCAATGTTTTACATGCTCTTTCTTTTCCAGTCAGTCTTTTGTCCATTAGTTCTATAATCCTCCAACTAAAATGCATTGTCTCTTTTGATATTCCTAAGGTGATCTTCCAGGAGACGGTACGAAAACTTGGGACTGGCACTTTGCATGATGGACTGTGGTATCTGGATCGGGAAGGACTGGATTCGACATTGGTGTCTGTGGCAGAAAGGGCAGGAATAGGAGGACCAAAGATGAGTGTCGAGAATACACTGATACTCCATCACAGGCGGTTGGGGCACTCCTCTTTTGGTATTTTAAGTAGGTTGTATCCATTTATTTATGAGAAGACAAATAAGGAGAAACGAATATGTGATGCATGTGATTTAGGCAAACTTACTAGGAGCTCATATGTTGGTGTGGGCCATAGGAGCTCTTCTGTTTTTGATATTATACATTCTGATGTCTGGGGGGCGTGTGCCACAACTACTATGAATGGTTACAAGTATTTTGTCTCTTTTATTGCTTGATCCTCTCGTGTCACCTGACTGTATTTGATGAAGAATAAGAGTGAGATCTTTGCCTATTTTCGGGACTTTCATAAACATGTCCAGACTCAGTATAGAACAGTGGTGAAGTACTAAGGTCTGACAATGGAACAGAGTATACCAACAAAGCACTTGAGGAATACCTGTCAGCCCAAGGGATACAGCATCAGACCACCTATGCATACACACTAGCACAGAATGGAGTGGCATAAAGGAAGAACAGACACCTTCTGGAGGTGGCAAGGAACATGATGATCGCCAATGTCCTACAGAGTTTGTAGGGGCATGCAGTGTTGACAGCAGCTCGATTGATCAACGAGATGCCCTCGAAGGTACTGGGATAGAAGTCTTCATGTGAGATATTGCAAGAAAATAATAGTGGGATACTCCCACTAAAGATGTTTGGCTGCGTATGTTTTGTGAAGGACAACAGACCGTCTGTTGGAAAACTTGACCCCAGAGCAGTCAAGTGTGTATTCGTGGGCTATTCGGCGACGCAGAAGGGGTACGTGTGCTGGAGCCCAGTAGAGAAGAAGTTTGTGAGCATAGATATTCACTTCAGGGAGTTTGAGCCATACTACCGTCAGGAGATAACCTCATCCATGAGCAACTCACATGATACTGAGAGTATGAGACGAGAGAGGAAGATTGGTGAGAGTGTGGTGACCGATTTAGGAGTATGGCATGGAGGAACGTTTGAGGAGGAGCAGGAGAGTGAAGAAGAACCGGGGGAGGCGATAAAAGGTGTTAGGCCCACGGCTCAGGAAGAATTACTTACCTACAGCAAGAAAAGGAGGCAAACAGCAGGACCAGTACCTATAGTGCCAGTGCCAAGTCCCTTATCTGCGTCCGTCTCAACTCCTGAGACACCTACACCACCACCAGATTCTCCTTCAAGTGATATCATTCTTCCTACTCCTCCCACACCATTATCAGTACGGAGGACCACTTGCAGTAATGCGAGAAATCCTCCTGATAGATATGGTTGGGACATTGTTCAATTTTTTTCATATAATAACATATTTTCTTCTCATGGAGCATTTATTGTATCTTTGGATAGCATTACTGTACCTAACAATTGGCAGGTTGCCAAGAACGATCCAAAGTGGAAAGCGACGATGCACGAGGAGTTAGGCGCTCTTAAGAAGAACCACACTTGGGAACTGGTAAAACTGCCAGAGGAAAAGAGGACAGTCGGATGCAAGTGGGTCTTTATTGTGAAGCAAAATCCAGATGAAAAAGTAGAGCGCTGCAAGGCTCGACTGGTGGCAAATGGATACAGTCAGATGTACGGCATTGACTATGATGAGACATTTGCACCAGTAGCGAAGATGAGCACCGTCAGGACCCTGATTTCTTTCGCAGCGAATGGTGGATGGAAGCTACACCAACTGGGTGTGAAGAATGTATTTCTTCATGGGGATCTAGTGGAGGAAGTGTAGATGGAGATACCACCAGGATTCTGCACCGATAAGACAGTAGGCAAGGTCTGCAGGTTGAAGAAGTCCCTCTATGGACTGAAGTAGTCTCCTCAAGCGTGGTTTGACAGATTCAGGAGGGCGATGATAGGGATAGGATATCAGCAGATCAATGATGATCATACTGTGTTCTTTCGTAGGAGGGAGGCCACATTACCATACTTGCGGTGTATGTGGACGATATGATTATCACAGGAGATGATGAGCAGGAGATTGTCCGACTCAAGGGGAAGCTTGGCAAGGAGTTCAAGGTGAAGGACCTTGGCCTTCTTCGGTACTTCCTTGGAATTGAGATTGCTCGAGAAGCAGAGGGGATTGTTCTTTCTCAGATGAAGTATGCGCTGGACCTTCTCACAGAGACAGGGATGTTGGAATGCAGACCTGCGGCGACGCCGATCAACCAGGGGTTCAAGCTGTATACTGAGGCTGGAGAACCAGTTGACCGAGACAGATACCAGACTGGTGGGCAAGTTGATCTATTTGAGCCACACACGTCCTGATATCTACTTTGCAGTGAGTGTGGTGAACCGCTACATGCATGACCGAAGGAAGGGTCATATGGACGCAGTGTACCAAATTCTGAGATACTTGAAGGGTGCCCCCGGAAAGGGATTGATATTCAGAAAGAATGATCACTTGAGCATCTAGGGCTACTGTGACTCTGACTGGGCTAGTTGTACTGATGACAGGAGGTCTACCTTGGGCTATTACATATTTGTATGAGGCAACTTGGTCTCTTGGAGGAGTAAGAAGCAGTCGGTGGTGGCCAGATCGACAGCTAAAGCGGAGTACAGAGCTATGGCCTTGGGAGTTGCAGAGCTACTATGGCTGAAGAGTATGCTGGTAGAGCTGAAGCTGGATCAAGGAGCCAAGATGAAGTTGTGGTGTGACAACCAGTCAACCATCAGTATCGCCAATAATCCAGTGCAGCATGACAAGACCAAACACATCGAGATCGATAGGTTCTTCATCAAGTTGAAGTTAGACCGTGGACTACTGGAGCTAGGTCATGTTCTAACCAAGGAGCAGGTAGTAGACAGTATGACCAAGGACTTAGCTCTGCAGATATGATTAGAGGATGTGACAAGATGGGCTTAGTGAATATCTTTCGCCCATCTTGAGGAGTGTTGGTATATTAGAATATTCTTGGTATATATGTTGGTATATTAGAATATTCTTGGTATATTTGTTGGGATATTTGAATATTCTACAGGGAGTTTTAATGGGATATTAATGTAAGATGAAGGATTGTAAGGCTATAAATAGCCAAGAGATTATCAATAGAAAACATAACACTTACTCCAAAATATTCTACAAGCTCCAATAGTACTTTAACGGTACCGCTCTTATTCGTGAACAACATGTTCACTGTTCCTAAGGAACAAAATTGGTCAGCTTTGGGTATCTTTTTGCTTAGAATCTGAACATACTCATATCCCCATGTAATTTTGCTAAAGCTTTTCCTACTAGTTTTCATCTTTTATATCCACATTTCATCATGAAATTAACCCTACTCTAACCTCATCAAGTAACATAATATTTTGGCCAAAAAACATAAAGCATTAAAGTCTGTCCTGAATGTTCGTAATAAGTTCACCCATAAGTAATCCATGGTATTGTCAGTTGTTTTCTCAAAGTAGTTACAACTCAATCATACATGTCTTATTAAATTAAATATAAGCACTAGAAACTTCTTGACGTTTAAACCACCAATGTATCTTATTGGGTACCTATTATAAGCAGTTTCTAGTTATATAACAACAAAATATAGAATAGATCTCTCTTCAACTTCCATAGTGAACCTTCTGGAAATAAGAAAAGTATTCACAAAGAAAATGTCCAATTTCCTAACGACACGGAAATTAGTATAATCTTTTGTATGTACAGTGATGAAAGGACATGCATAGGCAAGGTAAACTACAATTCAGGAGGCAAGAATATCTACAATCTAACATAGCATTCTCATTTAGCTGTGCTCTTTTTCTGGACATGCTTTCCAATTGTCCAACAATGGTCCATAGAATTTTCCTTTCTTCAAAGGTAATCATGCGATCACAAAACACTGTTTCAATGACCTTGTCTTAATCATAAGAACAATATCTTTCTCAATATTCATCATCATGAGATACAAAACTGTCCCTTGTAGGTATGTTTTGTCCAAGGGCAGTGTTAGGGGGCGACTGGAGGGGGGGGGGGGGGGGGGGGGGGGGGGGCAAGGGGTCCCAAAGATGGGTGAAAGCCATTGAACCAACTCTAATTTGTTTCGATTTAATTTTTTAAACCAATTATTTCACAATCTTCAAATAATTCATACATCATCCAATGTTCAAAAATATTTCTTAGCTAATTAGTTTCTATTTTAATTTGATTTCAAATCAAAATTTCAAATATTTGTTACCATTAAACCCACCTCTATCAAATCGTTCAAAAAAAAATCCGAAACGTATTAATATTTTTACAAACCTACATGTAAGGATGATATTTTTACAAACCTACTGTTATAACCCATCTCATCCACAAACTACATGTAAGGATGATACAATTACAATTTTGTACTCTTAGTAAAATAACATAAAATAGACTTTTCAGAAGAACTATGGAATGATAGAAGAACACGAAACAGAATTACCTAATGAAGTAAGTACTTTCTACTTTCCTTCTTATTCTCAAGATTTTTTCTTCTTTTATTCAAGAAGTTCTCATCCCGAATATATGATTTAAATATTTCATCCAGTAATAGCTTTATTGTATAACAACTGAAAAAAGTAGCACGTTCCACTATATACTTTAATATTATTTTGAATGGTAATGCTCAAGAAGAATTGTCATATAATATCATATCAATAAGGCTAGGCCGCTAGGGATACAATATTTGTTTAGATTTTGTATAGCAGTGACTTATTTAGGAATCAGAAACCTCTAGTTAATCATTAAAAATGGTTTTATGTCAATGCAACATAGAACCTTATTATTGTTGTTGATAGCATTGATTCACCGCTCACCCACCCCCACCCCCCCACCCCACCTCCCCCACCTCTACAGCCAATGAGTCTTCGATGGTTCCTCCACTGCTTTCATCCAAATTGATTATCTGGAACTCTAGTTTTTGAATCTTTGTTGCAATACTCTCTCCCAGAGTTTCATGGTATGGCTTATAAGCTTGATTTCTCAACAGTCAGTAAACCTTTATATATCTCCTTGCTTTTCGATATAGGTATCATAATACCACTTCTCCATTCATGAAGCAGCATGAGAAACAAGTAAAAAGCACACCAGCACCATAATAATAATAAATTAGAGAGAGATTTAGTATCCTGATACATGCCAAGGGGATGAACAACAATAAAGATTTAATCGTTATTTTGTTTATTAGTTTTGTTATCATTTATTTTTTAGGTTTGTTATCATTTATTTTTCCCTTCTCAAGTTGTGATTTTAGGATTATTACATTTATTTCTTCTCTTAGGAAGTTGTTAGTTTAGTGCTACAATAAGCATAGTAAAAATATATAGTAAGAAATTAATTGTTTAATTCACTAACCTGTGCAGGTGATATTGCATATGCGTTGAGATTGGAATCAATGTAATAGCAACTGACATGCAAATCTTCTCCCTGGTAGTGTAACAAGAAGACAAGTGATTCAACTCCAAGAAAAATGTTATTCAAATTGTGCATTTCAAAAAATTAAAAACTAGTGACCTTTACTAGGAAGCATGGACACTCCGAAAACAGGTGCCGTGTTTGTGTCACGCCGTGCCCGACACTTGCTGGACAAGACAAATCACGGACACTCAAACATATACTAGGATTGCCTGTGTTGATGTGTTGGTATCGTATTGCATTCATGTCCATGCTACATAGGTCCTTTGGTACTATATCCGCAAACCAACTTAGAGAACAAACATTATCAACTAAAATATCCACATTCTAAGATATTCAAATTGTCTAGTTAAATGACAAAAAAGGGTGCCCTCTACTAGGAATCACAGATGCTCCATGTTTTGTCCGACTCTCAGTGCCCCGTCGTTTCATACACGTACTAGACACGACACATACTCCAAAATACACCATGATATGCCAAAATAGGTTTCGTGTCCGTGCAACATAGGTTCATTAGTACTTATATTTGCAAACCAACTTCAAGAACAAACACCATCGACTAAGGGTCTACGTGGCAATTGTAGGGGGAGCGGTTACGAGATGTTTTTAAAATATTGGTTATGAGCTGTTACGAGGGATCCAGTTTTTGGTGGTTTTAAGTAGCAGCTTTTAACCAGTCCAACACATGCTTGATAATTCATTAACGAGCGGTTCCGAATTTTTTTACATGAATAAAATTACCTATATGGCCGTATATAAATAAAAGCTCTCCCAAAGTTTCATTTCTGATGCCGAAGTCTCTTTGATTTTATGGAAGTAGGAGAAAAGGGATTTATGAACTTAGTCGTAGTCTGGAAGAAGTAAAAGAAAAACAAAGATAGTGAAACAAAAAAAATGGTAAGATATTAGTAGTTATAATTATATATTTTTTAGTGAGGATATAAATAAAATAAAATAATAAAATCCCTCAAAATCGTGTGGTTTGGACATTTATAAAAACACCAAAAATTATATTATATCAGTTTTGGAATATTTTTGAGCCAACGAAAATCAATATCTCAAAAAAAATTACCAAGCATGAAGTTTTAAAACACTTTCATAAACGGTCGGTTCAAAAATATCCCAAATCACCGTTACCAAACAGACCCTAAAATACTCCCGCCGGCTCACGTATCCATATTTGAAGTAGGGAGTAAATTCGTTGCACATTATCCAGTTATAGACATGGAACCCAGAGTTCACCTGAATGTGATCGAGAACCGATCTTGCGGAGTTCAGCGAGATGCCGCGCTCCGCCGACGGGCCTCCGCACACGATCCCGACCTTCAGCGGCCTCTCCCCCTCCTTCCCCACCTCCTTTCCCACCTCCTCCTCCACCAAAACATCCAGCGACGCTCTGGCGCCGGCAAACCCGCACCTCCTTCTCAACCGGACCGTCCCGCCACCCGAAGCCGACAAAGAAACCGACTCCCTCCGGGCCGCGAACCGAAGCTTGCGGCAATCGGAGACATCGAAACGAGAGAGGACCGGAGAAGTTCGAGCGAAGGAAGCCATGGGAGGAAGTTGGGGTTAGGGTTTATCGTGGTGGGGGAGGAGGAGGAGAGTATTTGAAGTGGAGTGGAGCGACCATGGTTATGTAGACAAACTGTTTGTTTTTATTCCGCACTAGAGATGATGAGTGGAGTTCTAGCGTGGTGTCGTCGTTAGCTTTGGAATGCTCTGGGAATGTCATAATAATAAAGAGAGAGAGAGAGAGAGAGAGGGACCATGCCAAATACGTCAGGAAGAAAAGAAAAGAAAAGAAAAGAAAAATGATGAGGTGATGGAATTTTGGCTTATTCTTTCTTTTGGAGGCATATTAAGCACCAATGATTAGAATAAGGACCAATGATTAGAATAAGGACCAATCACGTGATTTTTGTGGTTATCGAACACATAAGTGACGAAAGATCAGTGAATTCGAGCCACAAAAATGTATTATTTTTTTTTATTTATAACTAGTGGAAGTTAAAAGATATTGGACCCAAAAGATATACAATACAGCGTGTAGGAAATTTTGAACGTACATCGGATAACTCAAAAAAAAAATATTAGACTAAGGAAGGAGAGGATAATTATAATTAAGAATTAATTTTTTTAGATGTCCTCTTCTTTTCTAGTGAATTATTGGGACATTTAGTGTATGAAATGTGGGTCCAAGGTCTTGTACGGAAGGGAGACACGTTAGTGAATGAGTTGGAGAACGCAATTCTGACTTTCGTGAAGAAAAAAAGTTGTTACCGTATAGGAGTGACAAATTTTAATTTTAAATTTTGTATCCAATACAATTGTTAAATAAATTGTGAAGATTATGTGGCAAAAGTTATAAAAAACAGTGTAAAGTTGATTATCTAGTTTTAGACAATGCACTTGATAATGTCTTCACCTGCATGTCATCAATTATGAATAAAAAATATTTAGAAAATAGTAAGATTACGAGAAGTTGTCTTGGATAATAATTTTGAATTGGAGAAGACTTTTATACTTCGTTGTCTTTTTGTGAATATAGTTTTGCCATATAGAATAGATATTTTCTTGTGTCTCATTCCACATAAAAAATTATAATGCATTACAAGACAATAGGATTGGAGATGCTCGTAGGAAGCAAAGTTACTTGGACATGTGGACATGGTTTGAAAAATTATATTTTCATTCATGTCAAACAAACCATGAAAGATAGATTAGTTTCCATCTACAAGAGTTTTTCACGCAAACAAACATTCGGTTAATGAATCAAAGCATCATCATTGTTCAGGTCTTCTTTCACTAGAATGGAATTGACTGCGGAGTATAAGAAACTTCATAAAATATTTGACAAATTTTTTATAGCCAACTATTTTTTTTTACGATAATTTCATATTAGTGTCAAATTCTATCCAATATTTATGACCACAAGGATCATGCCATAAAACTTAACCTTCCAATAGATAAAGGCTTTTGATAAAGGCACTACAAACTTTACTTAGGGCTAGTCCAGGAATGGGGCTAGCCCATTAATGAACAAAGTTTACTCATACTAGCCCAATAGTTTATTCATACTAGCCCAAACTTTAAACCCTCCTCCCAAACCCTCCAAATTCCACCGGAGTCCTCCCACCTGTTTCACTTGCCGGAGCCGTCCTCCTCCACTTCGTCCTCCTCCTCCTTGTCGATGGCTCCCAAAGTCTCGAAAGAATCAAGGTACAATTCTTCCTTCTTCTTGTTCTATTGCATTTAGAAAATTTTCCAAAAAATTTAAAAATTTCTATTGCATTTCGAAAATTTTGAGTGGTTATCTTTCCATTCTTCAAATGAGGGCATACAAGTCCTGAATGTAGTTTAGGATGTAGTTTAGACGTTTATCTGGATGCTCGTATCCGATTTTAGGGCATACAATGTCGACAATCGTCGAATGTATCGAGCAGTATCGAGCGGGACTGTAGAAATTTTTACAGTCCTATATAGATTTAGGACTGTAGAAATTTCTACAGTCCTATATATATTAAGGACTGTAGAAATTTCTACAGTCCTAAATATATAAAGGACTATAGAAATTTCAACAGTCCTAAATAAATTAGGACTATGAAAATTTCTGCAGTCCTGTATACGTATAGGACTGTAGAAATTTCTACAGTCCTGAATGTTAAATTAATTTAGGATGTTAAATTAAAAAAATTTTTTGTCTTATAGTCATGACCCTCGGAAGGGCACTGTGGATGAAGATATCATCAGAAGACGCCCTACTGCGTCGATGCGTAAGGAACGCAATGTTCCGCGTACTATTGAACCAGGTGTCACTATCCGCGACCCCGAGGCACGCCCTGAAGTTAGGAAACTTCAACTGACGAAGAAGACTATCACTTGTTCGAAGAGACGTGCTCCTCCTTGTTCTTTTGGTTCTTCTTCCTCCGATGATGATGACATGTCAAATGTTCCAAATCGGCCAACTGATGGTTCAAGATATTCTCAACATGCAGATAGTCCTGTCAAGAGTCTCCCACAAACCCTCGAAAATCGGCCTACTGATGGTTCAGGACCTTCTGAGCAGCCAGATAGTCCAGTCGAGACTCGTCCAAACGGTTGCTCTATGTTACCGTCGATCGAGAACCATATTGCATACCAAATATGGAACAATCCGGTAAGTACATTACGTTATGATAATTTTATATATAGTTTTAAGTTCATCTAATTATTTATAGATAAGTACATTTTATATAGAGGTATAACTTCATCCAATTGTTTACTTTTCAGGAGAGTTCTCGTATGTTAACGGTGATAAACTACGAAAAAAATGTAATACATGGAGGTTTGAATTATTGGGAGACGATGTGAAGGCAAAAATTATTCCCACCGGTTTACAATATTTGGATAACTGCTCATATATGACGGTGGATAATGCATTGATATCAGCATTTATAGAACGATGGCATCCAGAAACCAACACTTTCCATCTACCAAATGGGGAGTTGACGATTATCCTTGATGACGTCCATCATATATTAGGATTTAGGGTTGATGGTCGAGTCATGATGAATCAAACTTTTGATAAGTCGAGCATCAACTTTTACGACCATATCGTGGATTATGTATCAGGGTGTCTGAGAGTTGATGTCACTAATTTTACCACTCTTCGAGAATTCAAGAAGTCGTACGGACTTCCTTTAAAATATTTGGAGGAGATATTCGTTGATCTGGACCCCGAAGTGGATAATAGCGATAATGTGGCCCGTGGATATATGCAGTTCATCTTAGGGGCTGTCGGCATTACGGATAAGTCTGGAACGTCCATACATGGCAAATATCTCCTGAATTTGGACAACATAGACACGGTGGAAGAAATATCTTGGGGAAGCGGTATACTAGCATACCTTTACCGCGAGCTTGGTGCGGCATCCCGCGTGGGGTTCGAAGACAATATCTGGATGCCAGACTCTACTCCATGTATAGATATATCTTTGTCAACTTGTATACATAATTAAAAAAATTATTGTTAATTTTTGGACTAATATTTTTTTAACTTGGTTACGTGAAGGCATGGATATACGAGCACTTTCCAACCCTGCAGCGGGCTAAACTGAACCGAGGGTATGACGAGCACCTTCCTAAAATGTGCAGATGGAAGCCAACTAAGAAAGATGCCAAATGTCCACACACATTGGCCGCCCTACAGAATGCACTCGAAGATATGACGACATAAGAGGTGAATTGAGGCCTAATTTTTTAATGTTTGGTAATAATTGACTAAATTATGTTATACTAAATGGCGTTATGCTGAATTTTATGCGTTGCAGATTGTTTGGAATCCATATCGTGATTTGCGACAGACTAGTCGTCCATTGCAACCAGTCGCTTTATATCACGGTCTTATAAGTTGTCATGAAATCGAGGAGGCTTATATGCCGGATAGAGTGCTCCATCAGTTTGGCTACGTACATATTGTCCCAAAGCGCACTTTGAAAATGATAACAGCTCCGCGAGGTACAAAATCGCTAAACTATATTCCTGCGGCGTTCAACTGGGTCTCGGACTTCTTCACCGAGTGGCAACGCCACGTTATTAGAGAAACCGAACAGCAAGCAGCAGTAAATATGACAGAATGTAGCGACGACTACCTCGCCTACTACGTTGGTGTCGGACTACCTACATTGTTCCAACGCGGAGGCGATATTGTACGTGTACCTTCAGATCTTCCTGTCAAATCGGTCTTATATATTGCATTGGTCAAGATGGTGAGACACAAATTCACTTTCAGTTTGATATATGTAAGTGTTTATAACATAATAATTTTTTTAAATTCTCATGAATAGGCTAGAAAAATGAAGAAGTTGGGAAGAAGCCTCGTAAGTTGCCAGGGTACGAATTATATGGCAATCAATGACGAGCTACAACAAATTGACAACGCTCAATATTATCCTTTCTTGGAAAATAGAGAGCAACGTACAAAGAGGCGGCATGAAGTTTAGGCCCGTTTGAAGACTTGTAAAACTTTCAATGAATTTGTGTATTGAGACATGTAAAAGTTTTAAGTTTGAAAATTTTACATGAATTTGTGTATTGAGACATGAATTTGTGTATTGAGACTTGTATGGTTTGTGTATTGAGACATAAAACTTTGAATGAATTTGTGTATTTTTTTAAGTTTGAAAAATAGGACTGTCAAAATTTTGACAGTCCATATAGCTTGTAGGACTGTCAAAATTTTGACAGTCCTAGTTTTATATATATTTTCCAGTGGGTTAAGTTTAGGACTGTCAAAATTTTGACAGTCCTAGTTTCTTGTAGGACTGTTAAAATCCTGACAGTCCTAGTTTTACATATACATGAGCAGAGACAGTGGGTTAAGCTTAGGACTGTCAAAATTTTGACAGTCCTAGTTTCTTATAGGGCTGTCAAAATCCTTTTTACAGCCCTAGTTTTACATATACATGAGCAGAGACAGTGGGTTAAGTTTAGGACTGTCAAAATTTTGACAGTCTTAGTTTCTTGTAGGACTGTCAAAATCCTGACAGTCCTAGTTTTACATATACATGAGCAGAGACAGTGGGTTAAGTTTAGGACTGTCAAAATTTTGACAGTCCTAGTCTCTTGTAGGACTGTCAAAATCCTGACAGTCCTATTTTTACTTATAAATGACTGTCCAAAATTTGACAGTCCTAGTTTTATACATATTTGGACTCATTGCACCACATGTTCAATATATATTTCTAGTTTTATTTCTTTCATTGTACAACATACAGTTCAATATACAGTTCAACATACATGGTTCATTGCACAACATACAGTTCAATATACAATATCAATCGATTAGAATATCAAAGTAGTCTTTCGGCATAATTTTTGGATCCTCCATCTTCATCATCTTCTTATAGGCAGCCATTGCATCCATGTAGGATGTCGTCCATGCGATCGCTTCCTCTGGTGCGTGTTTATACCAAAGCGTAGAAGGTAGCGGAATAGGATAATGACCGATCAACCTTGGGATGACGAAGTGTTGTCCGACAAGCCCTATCGAACATAGATTGGATACTCCGTGTTCGGTCGGAGGAGCACACATTGGAAAAAAAAGTATTGTTAATGCCTTGTGAGATAATTACAATAGGTATCTTATACCTATTAGAGAATACGTAAGCAGCAGGCGGGACATCCATGTAATGGTCGGTCCGGTAACTGTTTCTGTACAAGGTATGCTTGCCAACAAATCTCCAACAATTTTTTCGCCGAGTATCTACCTATAGAAGGGTAGTCGAGACTCCAACTCCTCGTACAGCTCTTCCCTAACCTGTCTCCATCCTGCTTCAACTGAATAGCCTAGTTGTCTTGCTAGTGCATGATATCCACAATGGCCATCCTTAGGAACATCAACAATAGACCAAATGAAATCCCATATCTCAGGTAGAAAATTTTGAATGTATAGACTATATGAATCAGAGAAGTTATCTAAACCCTCCGCCGTGACTGCATCATTCATTTTCTGTTTCTTCCCCTTTCGAATCACACTTTCGATTATGGACTTTGCCTCCAAATTGCGTTCAATATGTTCAAGGATGGTTCTCTTTTAGTTGACTCATTCTCCTTCTTTTTTGCTCTACTCATTCTTGAGTGTGGTCTTCCCTTAGGAGTTCGAACAACAGATGGCTCTTGCAATCGAGTTGTTGTCGGGACTGCAATTTCTTGGATTTTAACCTCAATGGATCTTCTCTCCAGTTCCGATGCGACACACCACCTTGCGTGCAGGAGTTTCACTTGTGGCAAAGAAAATAAATCATCTTGAACTTCCACCGTCGGTATTATCGACAACTGTCTCCAACGTTGATCAACAACATCTATTGAAATAGGTATAGATTCACGACGATATCCGTTAATCTCATGTGCACAAGGAAGTCCGAGTGAATGTCGATATGAACAACCGCAAACCTCGGGATCATAACCAACCGAATTTGACCTACCAATTTCCTCAAACAATAAGCCCAAGGCCTTATAAGATACTACATGGATTAAACCATCCAAGAGGTGTTCATGCTTGTATTCATGCTTTGCAATATTGAGGCTCATCTCAAATGATGCTACAATCTCGTTCACCGTAGAAATAATCATCAAATGGATCGATTGCCAAACGGAGACAAAATTATCGACCGATGACCGTAGATATCTTTTTAAACTTGAGTGTGATCCTTCGACCCAGTTCGTAGTGATTGTGCCATAATGCTTCTCCATGTTCGTCCATGCTAAGACGAATTACTCTTTATGTGGTTCTAGCCAAGTATCTTTGATATAAGATATGCATGTCGGGTTACTCGTCTCCCACTTTTGTTGGAACATGTACCATGTTGTGTCGTAGCTGTCTGTAGTACTTGCTCGCCATACAAGACTCCAATCACTATAGAATTCTTCGAAGCGAAGCATGTCGATTTTACCGTCCACATTTTCAAATTTTCTCTTGCATTGAGCTTGAATATTTCGATTAATATGCCAGGTACATAGTAGTCTATGCACATGAGGAAATATAACATCTATAGCATTTATCAGTGTATATTCTCTGTTGGTAACAAAAACAGAGGGCTCTTTGTATCCTGTATAAAGGGATTGTAGTTTCCTCAATGCCCATGTGTAATCCTCTACTGTCTCACTCTTCATAAAACAAAAAGCGATTGAAAATATTTTTTCCGTGGACGTAAACCCAACAACATAAAAAATAGGCATCTTGAACTTGTTGGTCTTATATGTACAATCAAGGACCAACACGTCTGCGAAGGACCGAGCCAAGTGTGTGCAATCAGGATGAGCCCAAAACAACAAAAGGAGTTCATCAGTTTGTGGATGTCTTCTATGGTACTCTACGTAGTGATGCTCCCCAATCAACTTCAATACTTGCTGCATCGTCATTCTTCCTTTCATACTATTTGCTCTGGCCAAACTATTATAGATCGTCCTTATGGTAGACTTGTTCCCATCTTCTTTTTGTCGCACGGAGAATATATTTGTTTCGGTGCAACTCCGGAAAGGAATAATTCTTCAACCAACTTTCTCTCATCCTCCTTCAACCGTGCCACGTAGGCATGACCCGTAAGTGTCCCTGGAATAGGATGATTGTGTATTACATTCTTAACTTCGATTATCTAGTTCACATCTTCTACTTTTACAATCAATACCTTAAATGGACAACCATATTTTCTCGCCCCAACGTTTTTCTAAGGGATTTTTTTTCAACAACACCCTTTTCTTTATGATGCTTCCTGAACACACCTCCTCTTTCGCAGCCTAGCTCTATATATTTTCGGCCCGACCGAGATCTGATGGATCTTGCAATGATAATTACTATGTTATGTCGTCTTCCAACTTCTCTGCACTAATCTAATGCTTCTTCCTGGGTTGCAAATTGAATATCCGTTGAGAATATATCCTCCACATCAACCCCAATAGCAGAATATACCATAACATCTGTACAAGGTTGGTCCTATAACCAATATAAAATAATATAAAAATTAATAACTTCAAATAATTGGCAGTTCAAATAATTTACAGTCTTTAAGATTCAGGACTGTCACTATTTTGACAGTCCACTTAGTATATAGGACTGTCAAAATTATGACAGTCCTACTTTTATATAGGACTGTCGAGATTCTGACAGTCATGTATTTATATAGGACTGTCGAATTATTGACAGTCCTATATTTATATAGGACTGTCTAATTTTATACAGTCCTTACACGATGACTGTCGAAATAGGGTTGTCGTTTTACGTACCGTACGTGCTTCGGAATAACCGACATGTTCTTCGGAACGACCGGAGTACATATTTAATGGATTGCATGATCCGACTTCGTCATCAAAGATATTTTCATGCATCGTTCCTACAATAGTCAAATAAAACTATTTTTTTGTGACAATCGCAAAACTTATTCATCGTATGTTGTCGAAGACATACCGGAAGAATATTCGTTGGACAATCACCAAAGCAAAATTCTCTTCCACTTGGGACCACAACTATCAATTTCCAAATTTAGGTTTAGACTTGGAGAATGAGAGTTTCTTGATGTGAGGGTGAAAAGCCTAGAATAGAAATTATTTTGACTTATATAGCTTGGTGTGGGCTAGCCCTAAGTAACTTTTAAGAGTGGCAAACTTGTAATTTTTGGTAAAATTACAATGGGCTAGCCCCAAGTAAAATGTGTAGTGCCCTTATCACTAGCCTAGATAAAATAATATATTGAATTTTAATTTAAGCTCGTGCAAACAAGTAGACAAAGAGAACATAAATGATGGATATGTGTACAAAATGTAAAAGAGTGAAAAGGAATGACAATCGAAAATAAAAGTAAAGCATTATGTCACTAAAAATGGAGAAGACCAAAGTTTTGGTCATCAACCTCCACCCACCCATAAGTCATAAATTAGTAATTTTTTAATATTTATCATATATATTTCGTCTTTGGAGAAAGAAAGGTAAATAAGATAAAACATGAAGGTGATTGTTAATTATTAACCCTATTATTCGAACATGCAACCTCTGCGGAGGAAATGTCTCATTCTAACCATTGGAAATTTATTTATTTATTTATTTATTTATTTATTTATTTATTTTTGGAAAAGGTAATTTTATTAACTCGGTGTTCATGCCAAAGCGCCTTCACACCATATACTTTACATCTGCTTCAATTTTATACAAAATTCCATCTGGGGAAGATGTCTTACTCTCGAAGACTCATTTGTTTCGCTCTCTCCATAAATGCCACACAGTAGCTGCTAATCTGATCCTAGCTGTTCTAACCCATTGTCCGGCTCTACCCCGATTGCTGCCAATCTACTCCATCTCCTCTTTGAGAGTCGTTTCTCCGCTGACATTCAATTGTAATGTCCGACACTGCCTGTTCCAAATGAATCATGATAGCTCACAATGGAAGAATATGTGGTTTAGTGTCTCCGGAGCCTTCCAACATAAAATGCACCATTGGTCCTGCACGTTTATACCCATTCTCTCCAATCTTTCCAAGGTAAGTAACCGCTCCCTTACTGCTTTATACATGCATAGCTTCATTTTATTTGCCAACCCTTTCACCCATATGAAGTTTGTGTACATGTCCCTTGATTGGCGGGTCCGAATTTGGTCATAAGCTATCGAGCAGTTATAGCTCTTGGTCGGGGATGAATCTCATGTCCACTTATCACCTTCACCATTTGTGTGAATGAATGTGCCTCTGATCTCCTCAGCCAAGTGTCCCACTGCATAGTGCCCTTCCAGCTGCCATGTACCCCCCCTAATGATGGCTGCAACCGATTCATCCCTTCCTACCAACTCAAAATTATGCCACCCTATCCACTCTACTATGCTCTAATGATTGATCCAGGGGTCAAACCACAAATGTGTGGCTCGCCCATTGCTGATTTCCCTCGTAATAAATGGTTGGACCTTATGTTTATAGCTCATGATGGCTTTGAACGTAACCGAGTGGTTATTGTCTGCTATGAGCGTCCAGAAATTGCCTTTCTTCACATATCTATTATGTATCCATGATGCCCATAAAGAACTTCCCTGGAAAAAAAATTCAGGTTATCTTCATGGCTGCCAAATCCCTAAGAGTGGAAAGGGAATGCAACCCCACTCCTCCTTCTCCTTTGGGACCACACAGCTCCCTCCAAGCTATGGTATGAATACCCCATCGCCAGACAAACTCTACACACATCTTTTCCACCTTGTTGATCGTGGCTACCGGCAGTAGTATGGACTATAGCCAAAAAGAAGCTATGGCTGATATCACTGATCGAACCAACTCAATACGACCACCAAAGGATAAGCACGGTGCCTGCCAACCTTCAATTCGACGTTGTACGTACTCCACCAAACTCTGACACTCCTGATCTCGGGCATAATTTACTGACAGAGGGAGACCCACGTACTTCACTGGCAGCTGACATTTCTCTATCTGTATGATCTCCTTTAATTCATCTTGATTTTTACAATGAGCACTAAAATAAATTTTGCTCTTATTCCTATTCAACTCCAAACCGGTAGTCTGGCCAAACTCCTACAGTAATCTCACCATAGCATTCAGACCCCTGTGAGAGGGTACAAGGAACACTAATAAATCATCTGCATATATCATATGGGATACTGTAGGTTCGACCCTCCTATAAAGCGGGATGATCTGCTTTTTATGTACCGCATTTCCATCAAACAGGAGAAATACTCTATCACTAAGGTGAATAAATAAGGGGATAGTGGGTCACCATGCCTCAGTCCTCGGTTGCTTTAGAAATAACCATACGGTTGCCCTCTAATAAGTATAGAGAAGGATGGCATCGTGATACACTCCCTGACCCATGTAGCCTCAAAACCCATGACTAACATCACCTGGCAGATGAACTGTAAACCCCCTGATTTTTCAAAAAATTTAAATTTGGATTTTTTACAATTTTCTGGAATTTTCTGGGATTTCTCTGTAATTTAATTCAGGGTTTTAATTATTAAATAATTTTTAATTGATAATAAATAATATTAAAATATTATGAAAATAATATTTTTGGAGTAAAATGAAAAACTGGACTTAGGGTAATTTTTCTGGAATTTATTGGGCCCCGGACCTATTTTTATTCACCTCAAAACTATTTTATTAATTAATTCACTATTATTATTTATTTATTTAATTATTTTGTTATTTAAATTAAGCCCAGCCCAGCCCAATCTAGTCCGGCCCTAACCCTAGGCCCAGCCCGTTGGGCTATCGGGTCGGGTCGGGTCCGCCCGACCGAACCCGCCCGACCCGCGACCCGCTTCTCCCACCCCCGCACGAACCCGCGCCGCCCGCGTTCTCCGGCGGCCGCCCGCGTCTTCCGGCCACGCAACCGCCCGCCCCGCCTGCTCCGCGCGGCCCCGCGGCCACGTCGCCCGCCTCGCCCGGAGCCCCTCCGCCTCCCCGCCTATAAAACCCCTTTCTCCCCCTCGACTCCGGCCAAATCCCCTCCGCCGCCGCCACCTGCAACCCGACGCCGCGACCTCCGCCTGCCCTCTGCCCAGTCGACCACCGGCGCACCCTTCCCCAGTCATCGCCGCCTGTCACCAGTCCCCTCCGCCTCCCGCTGAACCCGCAGCCGAAGCCTCCACCTCCTCCATCTCCGTCCGCCTCGCCGCCAGATTCCGCCGAGCCGCTCGCCTCCGCCGTGCTCAGCCGACTCCGGCGACACCCAGTGATCAGAAGCCTCGGACACGGACACAGGAGCCCTAGATGCGACACGGACACAACCCTAACCCTAGAATCGAACAGAGACACAGGACACGTGTCGGACACGTGTCGGACACGAAATTCTCAGTTTTCCAAACCCTGTTCAGGTACTCATAACTCTCTCCTCGTAGCTCTGTTTCTCGTTCTGTAAATTGCATCGCGTAGCCTGCATGACCCCCTCGGTGTCCGTGCAAACCGCTCGGTGCATCGCGTCCTGTGGTGATCGCGAACCGGGATCCAAAAATAGGAAAACCAATGCCCTGTTTCACCCCGGAACTGAGTACGCCCCGCCAAACGGGACGACTTGGTCGCGTGCGGTCTTCACAGATACGTGTGCGTCATTGATACGGACGTACGGGATTTCGCAGAAACTGATTCGGATGTGCGTGCACACCGAAATCAGTGCGTATCCGCGGACAACGTCCCGTATCCGACTTTTCTGAATCTCGTTGTAACTTAGTGTACACACGTCGGATTGAAACAAAACTTGCGCCATCGGACTCGTAGCGATACGCTAGTCCTGTGACCCAAGTTTGGTTCGATTCTGAGAACGTTGACAAAATCGCGTGTCGTGGGCCCCACAGGCCCCACTTGAAGGGCGATTTTGTGATCGGCTCATCGGAATCCAATTCTGGAAGTTTCGTTGGGTTCGTATCATCATTCCTATCCTGTTGACACTAAGTTTGGCAAATTTGGAGACCTTTGACCCTGACACGTTTTTCGGTGCAAAGTGGGCCCATATGTGGACCCCGTTTTGATCCAAAATTGCCATTTTTGCCCTTGTCTCCAAATTGGACTCAAGGACAGGCTTTCTAGCTGATTGATATTTTCTGGATCTGATGGTGATGTTTATTTCAGCAACCGGAGTACCGCCTGCAATTTCAGCTGAAGTCAGAGCCGCAATCGGAGCCGGAACCACAGGCAAGTGTACCTTGCCAAACCCTGCAGCTTGCTACTATTTCCTTGGCTTATTTATACATCAGTGGGCAAGTATACCTTACCAACTCACAGTGATTCCTGTTATAGTACTTTGCTTGAGATCTTGTGTATACATATATAATCTTGATATAAACTGCTCATCCCAGGACACCTGACACTATTCATGTGACGGAATTTCCCTGAGATATACATGGTGATTCCGTATATGATACATATTCATGACATATACAGTTTACATGCTTAGATTCTATCCTGACTCATTGCATTAGTTCGATCTTGCGTGACTTGTACTTGAGATATTATGGAACTGTGACGCGAGATTACATGGGGTGGGTAGAGTATTACCATATCAAGGCTGATTATAATATAATAATATCATCTGGAGGTGTCTTAGTCTCTGATACAGAGCTTTGGCGCAAGTTCTGGCCCTTTCGAGAAAATACTGCTATGGGTATCTCCAACACCGATATGTAGTGGTCTCAGCCTGAGTATGACTAAACTCTCACTTGCATATCACTTAGCTGGTTTACATATTTACCCTGCTGTTTCATTCATTGCTGCACTGCTTTATTTATTTTTGGCATGAGTTATTTTGTACCTTGTTATGTCCCCTGAGGACCTGGATCTGGATGATGTCCCCAGGTATAGCTGAGGAGATCTACCCCGAGGTGTACGGTACAGGAGCACTCCTTGGAGCAGAACCAGGAACCGAGGACGAGATCGTGGCCGAAAACTTCTCCTGAGTATTGGCTCTACATACTCAGATATTTCCATTTCCAGTACTTTATTTCATGTCTATTTCCTCTAAATGTAACAGACTTATTCTCGGATTGTTTCCCGAGGTACTCTTGTTGAGATGCTAGTTTATGTTTATTTGCATTATTCTGGCTTTGCTCTGTGTTTATATTCTGTGGATGAGATTAGAAATACCTGGGACTTGTAACATTAGCTCTATTTACTGTTAAACTACAGCTTAAGCATGCCCTGATGGATCTATTAAATTGGGTTGTCCATCAGTGCGTGCTGCTGGCCATTGCCGCGCATCCAGTCCCTCGGTATTTTGGGACTGGGGCGTGACATGAACTCCCTATTAACCGAGTCATACGCCTTCCGCAAATCTAGCTTGATGCAAGCCTTGTTCCCCCCGATCTTGTTAAAGTTTCTAACCATCTCATGCGCCAGTAGACTGTTTTCTGCAATCAATATGCCTTTGATGAATGCAGCCTGATTTGTGGAGATAAGTCCCTGCATAATCAATTCCATGACACATGATAGCCATAATAATTTTGTACAAGTAATTTGTAAACTCCCTCACCCAAAATAGGTATTTGTGTATATTTTATATTATTATATTTATTATAGATGTTGAATTTATTTAGAGTATTATCTTAGTTAATTAGAAAATAATTTTTTAGTATATTTACTTATATAAATATTTATTTAGAATTATTTTTAGGCTATTTTAGATTATTGGGATTTTTCCATAATTTTTAGTTAATTAAAAACTAGTAACACTAATTTTTGAGGACTTTAAAGAATTTATTTTATGTTCAAACTTAATTAAAAATATCCTAAAATTTTATTTTAGGTTCTAAATAATAAAATATATTTTCTAGAATTTTTTGGGAATTTTTCGATTATTTTTAGCATTTATTTTGAGTTAATTATGAAAAACTGAATTAAAAACTAATTTCTGAAAAAGAAAACCCAAAAAGTAATTAATTCTGCCCAGTCAGCAAACAGGGGGCCCACCTGTCAGCCTCCAGCAGTGAACAGTGCCGGGCCCGCCTGTCAGTGACCGCTGAGTGGGTGCGAGCCGAGCCGAGCCGACCTCGAGCCGAGCCGAGACCGAGTTCGACTCGGACTCAGCTGAGCCGAGCCGCATCGAACTGCGACCGTTCGATCTGGGCGGGGCTACACGGATGGCTGCCACATGGCGCGCTGTGAGCCGCGGCTGCACTTGTAAACACCCTAATTTTTGAGAATAATTTTAAAATGAGTTATTAGGAATTTTTGGTATTTTCTGGAATTTAAAGAAAAGATGATTATGATTTAAAGAATTTTAAGTGTGGCTAATTGGTGTTAAAATAATCTGGAAATAATATATTATGATGCACAATGGAAAGACGGACATGTGGTATTTTTTCGGGAATTAATTGGACTTCAGAGACGCGTTCAAAGCCTTGGAGACTATTGATTTTTAAACCGAACCAAACCACATTTGAGAACCCGACCCGTTGGTAAAACCCTACCCGCAGGGTTCCTGTAGCAGCCCTACTTATTCCCTCGACTTCCGTGCCCATCCAGCCGCCGCCACCTCCCCTCTCATCACCTCACCGCCGCAGACACTCGAACCCCTCGCCGTCGACCCCGTCGTCGACCATCCACCTCCCCGAGCATCCCGCTCGCAGCAACACCATCCGCCCAGCCCTCGTCGACCAGCCACCGACGTCCTCAGGGCCGGCAAGAACCCCGCCGCCGTCCTCCAGCCCCGGCCAGTGTCTCCCCTCCTCACCTCGTCGCCTCCCCGAGCGCCGATCGGCCCCCAGCGAGCCGCTCCGCCGCTTCTCCGACCCGCAGCAACCCCGACCCCGCCCTCTTCGCATAGTCGCTCGACGCCGTCGACCAGCACCGTGATGCCCTAGGCAGCGTCGACCCCCGTCGGCGAGTTCTTTCCCCCGCTGTCTCCGGACACGGACACCGTGAGACGCGAGCAGCAGACACCGGACACGACCAGGACTCGGCTCGCGTCAATTTGGCTTTCGAACACTCAGAATTCAGAACTCACGAGGCCCTGTTCAGGTACCAGTTTCTTCCTCATCGTAACACCAGTTTTAATTCTGTCAGTTGCTATGCGTAGACTGTGTAACCCTCTCGGTGCCCGTGCAACTCGCTCGGTGCATCGCGTCCTGTGGTGATCGCACACCGCGATCCAAAAACAGGAAAAACAACGCCCCAATTCACCCCGGAACTGAGTACGTCCCGCCAAACGGGACGACTTGGTCGCACGCGGTATTTACCGAACCATGCGCGTCGTTGATACGGTCGTGTGGGATTTCGCGGAAGTAGATTCGGAGGTGCGTGCACCCCGGAGTCAACGCGTATCCGCCGACGACACCCCGTATCTGACCTTTCTGGAATATGTTGTAACTTGGTGTACACACGTCGGATCGAGACGAAACTTGCACCATCGGACTCGTAGCAATACGCTGGTCCTGTGACCCAAGTTTGGTCCGATTCTGAGAACGTTGACAAAATCGCGTATCGTGGGCCCCACAGGCTCCACTTGACAGGCGATTTTGTGAACGGCTCATCTGAATCCAATTCTGGAAGTTCCGTTGGGTTCGTATCATCGTTCCTGACTTGTAGACACTGAGTTGGAGTAATTTGGAGATCTTTGACCCTGACACGCTTTTCGGTGCAAAGTGGCCCACATATGGAACCCGTTTTGGTCCGAAAATGACCATTTTGCTCCTGTGTCCAAATTGGACGTAAGGACAGGCATTTCTAGCAGTTTGATACCTTCTGAGACTGTTGGTGATGTTTATTACAGCTTTTGGAGTAGCACCTACCGGATCCACCGATACCAGGACGACAGTTGATATTCAAACATCAGGCAAGTGTACCTTGCCAATCTCTGCAGTATTGATACCTATTCTCTTATCTCATTATATTACTGTGCATGCTTAACTTAGGACCGTTTGACATACTTAGCGTCCGATTATCAGTCGGGTGCCAACATCGTACGCGGTGTTGGGTATTGTCATCTAGAGATGGACATACGTGACACTATATCTTCTCGTACTTGTCTTACCAAGTACACTATGACCCAGGACACTGGACACTGTTCATGAGACAGGATCTTCCCGAGATATTCGTGGTGATCCTGTATAGGATACATGACTTATAGAGATACTATATTCTAGATACATTATGACTTGTGCATTAGTTATGACCCCGCTGACATGGACGTGAGAGGTTATGTTCATGATTTGTGTGGTTACATTGGGTGGGGAGAGACACACAGACTACAGGCTGATTATATATACACCCCTACTATTGTGAGGCCCAAGACTCTGAAGCCCGAGCTTGGCCCATTACTCATTATTACTGCTGCTACCGGCTCCCCTACACAGAGCTTGTAGTATGCTTCAGCCTGAGATCTAGTGCTGCTCTCATCTTGCATATCACTTATCTGGTTATTTTAGTATTCCCTTATTGTTCCATCTATTGCTGGAGAGACCCACAGGCTACAGGTTGATTATGTTATGACGGCTACTCAGTCTCCCGCTGAGCTAGACCACCTCCTGACACCACTGCTACCGGCTCCCCTACACAGAGCTTGTAGTTGTTCAACCTGAGTACTATTGATATTCTCTCTTGCATTTATACAGATGTTTACATACTTACCCTGCTTACTTCATTATTTGCTGCACTGTATTTATTTTTGGCATGAGCTATCTTGTACCTTGCTATGTCCCCTGAGGACCTGGATATGGATTTTGTCCCCAGATTTTGCAGACGAGGTTTATCCCGAGGTATACGGGACCGCAGCAGGAGGAGCCGATCCAGGAGCTGTACCGCCATCTGAGGACGAGGTCTTAGCTGAAGACTTCTCTTGAGCATCCATGTTCATGCTCAGCTTTTACTATTTATTTCAGTCTTTTATATTCTGGTCTGTTGAACCATTGTACTAGATATTTATCGGGTTGTTCCCCGAAGTACTTTGTGAGACATCACTGATGATTTACATTCCTTATTTATTCTGTGGATCATATTTTATATCTTGTGTGGATGAGATTAGTTGTGCCATGATTGTCGTAGACTTGTTTTACAGCTTAAGTATGCCCTGATGGATCCATTAAATTGGGTTTGTCCATCGGTGCGTACTGCTAGCCTTTATCACGCGTCCGGTCCCACGGTATTTTGGGACTGGGGCGTGACAGTACTTTCTCTCTCCTATATATATATGTAATAGTTTAGATATTAATTTCTAGGGTTTTTTCTTCAGCCGATTTTTGGAGAATTGTCATCTAGGGTTCCTTCATCTTCCAGAAGCCATTGCGCATAGCTCCGGACTCCAAACGAGGCCTAGTTTTTTTTGTAGAACGATAATGAGGTTAGATTTCTGATTATATAAATTGTTTTTCTAAATTATTAGGATTAAATTCTAGAAAATTCGTAGAGCACAGCATGTCCAAAAATAGACGTATTTCGATGTTTTTGTAATTTCGGGAGAACCCGGAATCAGAATCACGAACCGTTTAAAGTTTCGGAAAGATAATGTCGAGATCATCAACATATATTTTTCCCAAAAATTAATTCGAAGTATTTACATACTGTTAATTCTGTAGAACTTCTAGGTTAGAATTTAACCATCGGTGCACAATACAAAATTTGTATGTGCCATAATTCCCAAACGAATTTGAATTCGGACGGGCCGTAAATTCTAGCATGTTTTTGACGCTGAAATCTACAGAAAATCATGCATGAAAATTGAGTTTGTGTCGGTTGACTTTTCGGTCAACAGATCGCCTCGATTTGCGTGCCATGAGTCTCGAGTTGATAAAATTCAGTTTCTTTGGACAAAATTTAGGAATTAACATAAAAATTAGAATAATAAGATTAAAATAGGATTTTAGAGTAATTATTCCAGAATTAAATAAATTAAAATAAATTATCTTTTGACGTGATAAATTTGTAATACATAGGCTATTTGGACTGTGACTTGGACTCTGATTCATACCAGCAGCAGGACCCCAGGCAAGATACCTTGCCAAATTATTTATAGTACTTTACATGCTATTTATAATTATTTCATTTCTGTATAGTTCTTGCATGTGTAATTTTTCTCCAGTCATTACTATGTATTAGATATGTTGACACACACATGGCACCTAGTATCATGGGAGGACAATCATTAGGCGTATGGGCTTTTAACCACTCTGGTAAACCGTAGTATATAGTTCGCACTACGGGCGTGTGTCGCGCTGGTCGCTACCCTAGAGGTATATCGATTTCTGTAGAGTCGCGATGGTCGCTACCCCAGAGGTATGTCGATTTCTGATGTTCTAGACGGGTGTGTGAGTTGTGAGGCTTAGATCGAGTAGACTACCCTTGCCTATACGTCAAAAAGTTGTCCTCATTTGCATTCATATAGATTATCTTGTACAGCGTACTTATTTATTTTCAAATTATATGCATGTTTACTGTATTCAAGTTGGCTCATATTTTCTGTATCTTGTTACGTCCCTCTGAGGACCTGGTCCGCTGCCAGGTGTATCTGTTCTTGAGTATTTGCAGGAGCGCAGATTTGGATGGTTGTATATGCTTAGTGGATGTCTTCTCTTCGAGCCGTGACCGATAGCTGTTATACTTATATTGGGTTTGATTGTGTTGTACTTATATTGTATTTACTTTTCCTATTCGAGTTGGTAGTGGATTTGTTTCCATCCAACTATCATCCTAGATACTTCTTATTGAGATCTAGTTTCATCGATACTGTTTATTTATTTCTATATGATTTTGGTGGATGAGATTTAGATTGTACCCTGTGACTTGTGACATATGTTTTTACCACTTGTGGATTTTATATTCATATTACAGCGTACGTATGGGTTCAGGTTCCATATATTGGAGTTGCCATATCCATACGGCTGGCATGCTTACGTGTTCTAGTCCTACGTATTTTGGGACTGGGGCGTGACATAATTAAAGCATGCAATAGGTCAAAAGTCTGCCAACGAAGTAGCACCCTCTTTCTTTGGTATGCGAGTGAGGAACATATGGTTGAGTTCCTTTAGAAGTCTCCCATTCGAGAAGAAGTCCTGCACAACATTAATAATCATATATTTTAATTCCTCCCAGTGTACTTTAAAAAACTTGATGTTGAATCCATCCGGCCCCGGAGCTTTATCTGGGTTAGCCTCCTTTATAATTGCTTCTATCTCTTCCAATGAGACGTCCGCTAGTAGATGTTGGTTTCCCACCGGGGAAACCAATCTCTTGCACGTAATCTTCGGGAAGTCGCAGCAGTAGTCGATCTGATTGTATAGGTTTTTGTAGAACTCTACTGCTACCTCTTGGATTTCTTGTACCGCGACCACCTCTTTACCCTCCTCATTAATAAGTTTGGATATTAAGTTCCTGTGTTGTCTTGTCTTTATGATGTCATGGAAGAACTTTAAGCATCGGTCTCCATCCTTTAGCCAGGCACACTTAGCGCGTTGCGCCAGGTCTACCTCTTCCACCTGTAGGGCTGTTCGGACGCGCTCGAGGAGTCTTTGTTCCTCCCCTGCCAACCCCATGTCCTGGGGAGCGGACTGCATCAACTTCTACACCCATGCAAGTTCTTTCCTGAAGCTCTCTAGCTCTCCATGTGGAAGAGTAGCCTGCCAAGTCTTCAAACCTGTAAACTCCCTCACCCAAAATAGGTATTTTGTGTATATTTTATATTATTATATATTTATTATAGATGTTGAATTTATTTAGAGTATTCTCTTAGTTAATTAGAAAATAATTTTTTTTAGTATATTTACTTATATAAATATTTATTTAGAAATTATTTTTAGGCTATTTTAGATTATTGGGATTTTTCCATAATTTTAGTTAATTAAAAACTAGTAACACTAATTTTTGAGGATTTTGAAGAATTTATTTTATGTTCAAACTTAATTAAAAATATCCCAAAATTTTATTTTAGGTTTTAAATAATAAAATATATTTTCTAGAATTTTTTGAGAATTTTTCGATTATTTTAGCATTTATTTTGAGTTAATTATGAAAAACTGAATTAAAAACTAATTTCAGAAAAAGAAAACCCAAAAAGTAATTAATCCTGCCGAGTCAGCAAACAGGGGGCCCACCTGTCAGCCTCCCGCAGTGAACAGTGCCGGGCCCGCCTGTCAGTGACCGCGGGGTGGGTGCGAGCCGAGCCGAGCCGACCTCGAGCCGAGACCGAGTTCGACTCGGACTCAGCTGAGCCGAGCCGCATCGAACTGCGACCGTTCGATCTGGGCGGGGCTGCACGGATGGCTGCCACGTGGCGCTCTCCGAGCCGCGGCTGCACTCTCTCTCCTCTATATATATATAATAGTTTAAGTTATTTTCTAGGGTTTTTCTTGAGCCAATTTTTGGAGAATTGCCATCTAGGGTTCCTTCATCTTCCAGAAGCCATTGCGCATAGCTCCGGACTCTAAACGAGGCCTAGTTTTTTTTGTTAGAACGATATTGAGGTTAGATTTATGATTATATAAATTGTTTTCTAAATTATTAGTATTAAATTCTGGAAAATTCGTAGAGCACAGCATGTCCGAAAATAGACGTATTTTGATGTTTTCGCAATTTCGGGAGAACCCGGAATCAGAATCACGAACCGTTTAAAGTTTCGGAAAGCTAATGTCGAGATCATACATATATTTTTCCCAGAATTTAATTCGAAGTATTTATATACTGTTAATTCTGTAGAACTTCTAGGTTAGAATTTAACCATCGGTGCACAATACAAAATTTGTATGTGCCATAATTCCCAAACGAATTTGAATTCGGACGAGCCATAAATTCCAGCATGTTTTTGACACTGAAATCTACAGGAAATCATGCATGAAATTTGAGTTTGTGTCAGTTGACTTTTCGGTCAACAGATCGCCTCGATTTGCGTGCCATGAGTCTCGAGTTGATAAAATTCAGTTTCTTTGGACAAAATTTAGGAATTAACATAAAAATCAAAATAATAAGATTAAAATAGGATTTTAGAGTAATTATTTCAGAATTAAATAAATTAAAATAAATTATCTTTTGACGTGATAAATTTGTAATACATAGGCTATTTGGACTGTGACTTGGACTCTGATTCATACCAGCAGCAGGACCCCAGGCAAGATACCTTGCCAAATTATTTACAGTACTTTTGCATGCTATTTATATTTCTATATATTCATTGCATTTCTGTATATTCTTGCATGTGTAGTTTTCTTTCAGTCATTACTATGTATTAGATATGTTGACACCCACATGGCACTTAGTATCATAGAGGACAATAATTAGACGTATGGGCTTTTAACCACTCTGGTAACACTGTAGTCACTAGCACGCACTATGGTGGGTCGTGTCCGATGGTCGCTACCCGAGAGGTATGTCGATTGATGGAGTCCGAGGGTCGCGACCCCAGAGGTATGTCGGCTGATGATGTCCACTGATGAGCGTGAGGTTGTGAGGATTAGATCGAGTAGCCTACCCTTGCCCATACGTCGAAAAGTTGTCCTCATTTGCATTCATATAGATGGTCTTGTACAGCGTACTTATTTATTTTCAAATTATATGCATGTTTACTGTATTCAAATTGTCTCGTATTTTCTGTATCTTGTTACGTCCCTCTGAGGACCTGGTCCGCTGCCAGGTGTATCTGTTCTTGAGTATTTGCAGGAGCGTAGGTTCGGATGGTTCTATATGCTTCGTGGATGTCTTCTCTTCGAGCCGTGATTGCTAGCTGGTATACGTATATTGTGTTTGATTGTGTTGTACTTATATTGTATTTACCTCTCCATTCGAGTTGGTAGTGGATTTGTCTCCATCCAACTATCATCCTTAGATACTTCTTATTGAGATCTAGTTTCATAGATACTGGTCATTTATTTCTATATGATTTTGGTGGATGAGATTTAGATTATACCCTGTGACTTGTGACATATGTTTTATACCACTTGTGGATTTGATATTCATATTACAGCGTATGTGTGGATTTGGTTTCCATATATTGGAGTTGCCATATCCATGCGGCTGGCATGCTTACGTGTCCTAGTCCTACGTATTTTTGGGACTGGAGCGTGACAAAACCTCTTTTAATGGCCTTCCTTTTGTTGACTAGTATGAATTGCACGTTACTCCTCACATTGGTTCTCAACGCCTCATCGACCGCTTCTTTGTATCCTGGCATGCGACCAGGAGTTATTGAATCTAAATGGCCTACCTCGGCTCCTAGTCTGTGATGTCATTTGCACCAATATCGGGGAATGGTGGATTGTAGCCGGTGATAATCCTTCCGCAACTACATACGGGAACTTGTCGAACCATCTCCCATTTTTGAGCCCTCTATCAAGCTGAAACGCGATACGATTACG